>JANQDE010000747.1:29994-44441 GCA_037157785.1 Cephalotes varians
CTGGTCACATGGATTCAGTTCCTTGACCTAAAATTTAAAGGACCGACGAACGCACTGTTCCAGACGGTGTCATAGCTACCATATGGTATGCTGACCCACATCTGGGACTAGAAACAAGTGTGTTCGACTCGCGGCTCAYGCCATAGCGCGTTGACCTGCGAGAGAGACATCTGAAACGTCCTTCCATACCCTGCCTATCCCAAATCCTTTCTCTCTCGTAAATAAAGAGAATTCCAATCCTGGGGTCTGGACGTAACATACGGTTTTCTTTTTTTTTTAATTTCTGTCTCATATATGTGCGTATAAAAATATATACATATAAATAAATAAAACAATAAATAAACTTCTTCATTGCTTTTCCAAAAGGTAAAATTACATTACATTATACAATGTTCTATATGTAATATAATCGTATATGTATACAATAAGCGATTTATATGGCTTTCCTTAATATGCGAGTATTACATTTATATATGATTATATACAAGCTTTTCTTATTTTCTCAAACTTCATTTTTTATTCTATCTTAATTAATTTTGTATTGCTTTTTTTGCATTGAAGAAGATCAAAATTATGGTTGAAACGTTCGCAATATACAACTTATGTTATACTTTGAGAATAAATAATGTATTAATAAATAATAAATAATGTATTATTATTATTGTTATAAATAAATAATGTACTATTGCAATAAATAATGTATCAATATTATCCACTGATTATATTATAACCATATTGGCTTTTATTGGTTATTATTATCTCTCTTTATTTTAATTCACTTTTTATAAAGAAAACAATGTAAAAAATACTTTTTTAACTATTTTTTATTTCTTATCATTATTTTTTTGTACGAAATTATACAGAAATTATGTAAGAGAAGAAAAACATAAATATATTTTACATTTATTCTTACATATCTTTATTAACTTTTATATTTAACTGTCTCATAAGAAAACCAACAACATTTATGAAAATGTATCAAAGTGTCATTGCTGATGTTCAACTTACATGTAATGTTTTATGTATTGCACACAGAATCAAGTATCGCGCATTACAACTTCAATTTAAAAAGTAAAACCCCATCTTGTTTACTCGGCGAAAATGTGATGAAGTTCTCCTCGATATCTTTTCATAAATAATCATGGCTTTGTTACGAGACAGTTAAGAATATATATAATTTGAAATTTATAATATAAGGCACAATGATAATGTCTCGCTTTGTTCCTATATATCCTTATATATATTAACTTTCATATTTCACTGTATCATAAGAAAACTAACATTTATGAAAAGGTATAGAAAATTGCAAATCCAACTTATATATAATGTTTTATGTTTTACACAATGAATCAAGTATCGTGTATTACATTTTTAAAAAATAAAACGCCATCTTCATGTTTACGCGGCGAAAGCGTGATAAAGTTCTTTTCGATACCTTTTTATAAATGTTAATGATTTTATTATGCGACAATTAACATAAATAAAATTTCGAATTCATCATTTAAAATTTATAACATAGAGCACAATTTATATGTTCTTGTTAACTTCCATATTTCATTGTCTTATAAGAATACCAATAACAAAGTATCAAAATATCATTGCTGATGTTCAATTTACATGTAATGTTTTATGTTTTGCACACAGAATCAAGTATCGTGCAGTACAATTTCAAAAAATAAAACGCCATCTTCTTTTTTACGCGGCAAAAGCGTGATAAAGTTTTTTTCGATACTTTCATATCTTTTCATAAATTATATGAAGTTTATAACATAGAGCATAACTGATATATCCTTATTAACTTTCATATTTAACTATCTCGTAAGAAAACCAATAACATTTATGAAAAGATGTGAGAATTACATATATACTTAACATGAGCATATCATTTCTTCTTGTTATTCGATCTATTGTCTTCAAAGCTGCGTCTGCCTCGCCTTCCCCAATTGTAGTGGGCTGAACTTAGTCGATACAGAAATCGCATGAATCTTTCTTGCTGTCTGTAGAATCCGGCTCGAGTGCCTCTATAATTTCTCCTTTGTGATAATATTAATAATAATTATATATCAAAAATAATATATGTTTCTAATATTCTAATATAATAGAAGATATTACTTGAGATATTGTCATATTGATTATCAGATGATCGATGCGGCATCTCAGTATGGTCGATCAAATGGTTGGCTTGAGAACGGTCGGCCATAGAACGATCTGCCACAGAACGATCCAGATAATCAGAGTACGATCGTTCAATTAAAGAACGATCGACTAAATAGTCGGTTACAGACTGATTCGACACAGAACGGTCTGTCGTAGGACGGTTCGCTACAGGACGGTCTGTCACAGGACTATTCACTACAGGACGGTCTGCTACAGAACGGTCCGCAACAGGACGGTTCGTCTCAGAATGGTCCGTCTCAGAATCAAGAAGATTGAATATACTGTCGTCGTCTTCCATTGCAATCTGAATTTTAAATTACGTACACGCGTGTGAAATCGCATTGTACGGCAGCGTTCTTTATTCACTGCAAGTACTCTAAATCTATAGTGCACATAACGTACTATAGATTTTGAGCACTCGGAGTGAATAAAGGATCGCACTCTATATCTGTACTATAAAAGACTTTTTAGTTACTCTACTTACTTCTTTCGACATCTCAGTATAGATAAAATGTACAGATTTCAAATGGGTTTAGATTATTCCATGTGGGACAATTCCTCGGAGAAGAACAAATGATTCTCGTAAGCATCATTTGTTCTTCTCTGAGGGTGAATTTCCACTGAGCACGTCACGCGTCGAGTTATCCAAATTGACCAATGAAAATATCATATTTTATTGAACTATTTGCCGTAGCAGAACGTAGCATTCGTTTCATTGATTAATTCTGTGACGCAACGTATAATGCGTGACGCACTTAGTCGAAACTCACTCTAAGTAATGGCCTCGTTTCCCACACGGCCCGAAATCAATAAAAAAATAAATAAAAGCAAAATCGAATGAATAATACAATCTTGAGTAATACTGAATAGGCAAATATCATTTATCCTTGTATAACATTTGATTAATAAACAAAGATGAAATGATTCTACCAGTTTTGCAAGCATTATATGGAACGCAATCTATGACAAAGATCATAAAGCCTACTTCTATATTGTAATTGTTTTCCACCTGTTATCGAACTTATAACATCTCTCATAATCAACATTTCTGTACCAAGACAAGGGAATCCAAAACGACATATACAAACAATTTTACGATCTACTTTTTTAGAATGAAGAGAATAATTGTTATGTTTGTGCCATTGATGCATATTATCTCGTCTGTAATAACGGTGAAATCTTTCGATCCGGCATTTTACAACTTATATGTTGTAAAACAAACTTAGAAACTTCTTCTGGCGAAGATTCCCAAATAATTGGCGCATTTAATTCAAAGTAATAAACGAAAATGTATATTTCTACCTTGATATTCTCGTCGCCAGAAATAATAAATTACTTCTACGATCGGGTGATTTTTAAAACAAATGAAATCAAGCATTGCCTGAAACTTATTGTCGAGAAATTTAGATGTTGATAAACGATCTTTAACAATAAGAACAGTAGTGGATAAAGAAGAATCATTAGATCATCCATTTACTTCACGAATATATTCACCTAATTCATCCCACAGCCATTCACTAGGACTCAATGTTAGAAACCACGTCGCAGATCCATAATGTTCTGTCATACAGTTTAAATCATTTTAATCAGCCGTTCAAGCTAATCGGGGTTGGTGAAACTATATGCATCATTTATTTTTGTTTAACATTCGGTAAACAACAAGGATAAATGATGCATTATGCGAAAACCGGAACACGCTTTTGGTTGGCTATTCCGGAAAAACTGTACGCTCGTAGACTGCGTTCCACTTAACGCTTGCAAAACTGGTAGAATCATTTCATCTTTGTTTATTAATCAAATGTTATACAAGGATAAATGATATTTGCCTATTCAGTATTACTCAAAATTGTATTATTCATTCGATTTTGCATTTACTTATTTTTTTATTGATTTCGGGCCGTATGGGAGACGAGGCCATTACTCAGAGTGAGTTTCGACTAAGCGCGTCACGCGTTATCCGTTGCGTCACGGAATTAACCAATGAAACGAATGCTACGTTCTGCTATGGCAAATAGTTCAATAAAATATGATATTTTCATTGGTCAATTTGGATAACTCGACGCGTGACGTGCTCAGTGAAATTTCACCCTCAGAGAAGAACAAATGATGCTCGCGAGAATCATTTGTTCTTCTCCGAGGAATTGTCTCGTCTCCCACATGGAATAATCTGAACCCATTTGAAATCTGTACATTTTATCCATATTGAGATGTCGAAAGAAGTAAGTACAGTAACTAAAAAGTCTTTTATAGTATAGATATAGAGTGCGAGATATAGATCCTTTATTTACTCCGAGTGCTCAAAATCTATAGTATATTATGTGCACTATAGATTTAGAGTACTCGCAGTGAATATCGGAACGCAGCCGTACAATGCGATTTCACACGCGCGTACCTAATTTAAAATTCAGATTGCAATGGAAGACGACGACAGTATATTCAAACTTCTTGATTCTGAGGCGGACCATCCTGAGACGAACCGTCCTGTGGCGGACCGTTCTGTAGCAGACCGTCCTGTGACAGACCGTCCTGTAGCGAATAGTCCTGTGACAGACCGTCCTGTAGCGAACCGTCCTGTGTCGAATCATTCTGTAACCGACCGCTCTTTAGTCGATCGTTCTTTAATTGAACGATCATACTCTGGTTATCTGGATCGTTCTGTGACAGATCGTTCTATGGCCGACCGCTCTCAAGCCAACCGTTTGATCGACCATATTGAGATTGCCGCATCGATCGTCTGATAATCGATATGACAATATCTCAAGTAATATCTCCTATTATATTAGAATATTAGAAACATATATTACTTTTGATATATAATTATTATTATTATTATCACAAGGGACAAATTATAGAGGCACTCGAGCCGGATTCTGCAGACAGCAAGAAAGATTCATGCAATTTCTGTATCGATTAAGTTCAGCCCACTATAATTGGGGAAGGCGAGGCAGACGCAGCTTTGAAGACAATAGATCGAATAACGAGAAGAAATGATATGTTCATGTTAAGTATATATGTAATTCTCACATCTTTTCATAAATGTTATTGTTTCCTTACGAGACAGTTAAATATGAAAGTTAATAAGGATATATAAGTTATGCTCTATGTTATAAATTTCATATAATTTATGAAAAGGTATGAAAGTATCGAAAAAACTTTATCACGCTTTTGCCGCGTAAAAAAGAAGTTGACGTTTTATTTTTTGAAATTGTACTGCACGATACTTGATTCTGTGTGCAAAATATAAAACATTACATGTAAATTGAACATTAACAATAATATTTCAATACTTTGTTATAAATGTTATTGGTATTTTTATAAGACAATGAAATATGAAAATTAACAAGAATATRTAAGTTGTGCTGTATGTCATAAATTTTGAATGATGAATTCACAAAATTTTATTTATATTAATTGTCACATAATAAAACATTAACATTTATAAAAAGGTATCGAAAAGAAYTTTATCACGCTTTYACCGCGTAAACAAGATGTCGTTTTATTTTTTAAATTGAAATTGTAATGCGCGATACTTGATTCTGTGTGCGATACATAAAACATTGCATGTAAGTTGATCATCAGCAATGACACTTCGATACATTTTCATAAATGTTATTGGTTTTCTTACGAGACAGTTGAATATAAAAGTTAATAATGATATGTAAGAATAAAATAACATATTATGATTATGCTATGTTATAAATTTTAACTAATGAACATATATATTGTTAATCGTCTCATAACGAAACCATTAACATTTATGAAAAGATATCGATAATGAGTTTATCACGCTTTTGCTACGTAAATAAGATTAATGGCGTTTTATTTTTCAATTGAAATTGTAATGCACGATATTTAATTCTGTGTGCAAAACATAAAACATTACATGTAAATTGAACATCAGCATTGATATTTCGATACTTTATTATAAATGTTATTAGTATTCCTRTAAGACAATGAAATATGAAAGTTAACAAGAATATATAAGTTGTGCTCTATGTTATAAATTTTAAATGATGAATTCACGAAATTTTATTTATATTAATTTTCACATAATAAAATCATTAACATTTATAAAAAGATATCGAAAAGAACTTTATCACGCTTTCGCCGCGTAAATGAAGATGACGTTTTATTTTTTAAAACTGTAATGCACGATACTTGATTCTGTGTGTAAAATATAAAACATTATATGTAAGTTGGATTTGAAAGTTAATAAGGACGTATAAGAATAAAGTAAGATTATTATTATGTTAATTTCAATAATGAACATAACAAAAGCATTAACATTTATGAAAAGATATCGAAAAGGAGTTTATCACGCTTTCGTTACGTAAATAAAATTATTGATGTTTTATTTTTCAAATGGAAATTGCATTTTTAATACCTTTTCATAAATATTGTTGGTTTTCTTATGAGACAGTTAAATATGAAAGTTAATAAGGATATATAAGTTATGATCTATGTTATAAACTTTATATAATATATGAAAAAATATCGAAAAGATTTTTATCAAATAGGCTTTCGCCGCGTAAACAGGAAGATGACGTTTTATTTTTTGATGAAATTGTAATGCACGATACTATTGTTATCGAATTTCAAAGTAACATACATAATAAGTAAGATTATACAAAGCCGTAAGGCCAGTGAGTAAATGAAAAATGGACCTTAGTGATTCTGATTACTTTATTTTATTAAAGCGCCTGAGTAATTAACGTAACCGTATCTTCATAAGCAAGAAATGACACACGTTAAAGTTTTTAACCTGAATAAGTATCAATTTTAACGATTAATATCTCGTTTTAATAGAATAGAAAATAAAAAAAATATATATTAAATTCATTTTTTTTTTTGTTAATATTAGTATTGTTTAGGCTCGCGCCGCACCACCGAGCGTTCGGAGTAATGCATGATATATACGTCACGGCGTTCGCGCCACTGCCCGTAATGAACGGCACTCGGCGCTCGGGACGTAAACACTATTCGCTCTCTTCCTCACTCTTTCGCTCTCTCCCTCACTCTTTCGCTCTCTCCCTCGCTCATGTAAGCATAGGCGATCACCAGCGCCTCTTGCGTCAGAAGTTGCAGTTGGACATGAAAATATGACATATATATATGGTCGACGATGACGTTAATAATAATGACAATAACGACGTTTCTTAAAAGAAAATTTCCAGATTCGGACTTTGCATCGCAATATCTCCGCTCGTAGAGCACGTAGAGGAAAAATAAAAACACTTTTATTATGTAATTCGAACCCAAGCTATCGATTGCGCCTATTCAGAACTTCATCGGTTTAACCGTTATTGAGATTCGATAATCACTGGTGCTCGCAACTCGCCGGCTCGCGTAAAGATACACGGTCCCGTCTCGCGACGTTATACTACATATAGTAAACTTGTCGCGAGACACTACTATGTCTCTTGATAACATTTCTATGACGTTTTATAGACGTAAAAAAAATTATTAATTTCAATCTCGAAAATTAAATACAGAAAAATTAAAGAAATTTTCCTATTATTCATCCTATTATGCATAATAATCAAATCTAAATTAATAATTGAAAATAACTCATATTACATGATAAATATAGAAAACATCAAACACTATCATATTTAAATATTTAAAGAAACTTGATTATATTTTGATGATTTATAAAAAAAAATACTATACAAACTTTCTAATTTAATATATTATAAATTTGTCAAAAGAATGTATATATTATTAAAAAAATGATTTAATGCCAAACACTATATAATTATCTTCTTTTTATGATTCCTTGTTTTATTTAGAATGTAASCTGTAATTCAGAAAGAATAWTTTTATCCAGAGTAAAATGATTTTGATTAATTTCAAATAACTATTAAAAATATATTTATACTTTATTAATATAGATATTGGTATTAAAAAATATAGATAAATCATATTTATTGTATGTATATGTACCTTAAATTGTAATCTTTAAAAATTATTTCCTGCAGCTATATAATGATATATTACAACTTGATATATTATAATTATATTTATAATATATTTTATATAATATTCATTCACTCTATACATATATACATATATATATATATATATATATATATATATATATATATATATATATATATATATACGGTGATCTGTCAAATGTCAATTACAATATTAACATATGAAAATATCTAACTATCTGAACTTTGGGAAAAACAAGGGCCATGGTACACAAAACAATTTAAGCAGTAAAACTTAAACAATAAGCAAATCAACCAATCACAGTCAAGAATTTAAGACGAAACGTAAGCAGTAGCAAATCAAAACTGTTGATTTCCTTACAGTCTTACTGCTTAATTTTTTTTGTGTGTCATGGCTTTAAGTCTACTTTACAGTAACCATAYTAATGTCGTAAGGTTGTAAGATAAAGATAACGTTGAATTAATTATAGAGGTCAGCAGATTTACAATCACTTAACTTAGACTCACTACTTCCATTCTGATGGAACATATGCATTCCACTAACAATTTCATTTTTAATTAATGTAACTTTTCATATAATTTTTATAAAAATTAATGTAACGTTATTTTGTAAAATTCTTTTTATGTAATAATATATGTTTTGATTTTTGTCTTAATTAAAATGTATTTCTTAAGATATTTTTTTTTTAATTCAATATATTTAGTGCTCTTTTTAAAAAATAATAAATAAATTTAAATATTATTTTTTAATAAATAAATTATAWAATTAGATATAATCTGAATGTTTTAATTAAATAGTTTTAAGTATAATCCGAATTTATTTTATCATAATCTCTCTTTTATTATGAAAAAATATAAAAAGAACATTCTCAACGAATCAAATGCATAAATAGATAAAGATATCTGTGAACACCAACAGGATTTGTCCTCTTTAGYTCTTTTGTAACAATTGTGGTAGTATATACTTAGTTCTTCAATCACGATGAGAAAACCTAGAAATCGTTGAATATCACATTGAAAGCTTGATCAAGATAAAATGATAYTTCTGGCAATCGTTCGGTCTCGTAACTGTTCTTATGTTTGCGTTCWACAATACATTTATCATTATTGTTGGCATAAGAATAATATTCCGCGTTGTGTTGAAATATTTAATAAAAATATAATAAGTATTGTGGGTGATGTAGTAGTGCGTATCACTCCACACGATTAACGCTTTGTGATCGAGAGAAGTGTATGTTCTTATTTGGTCGCCCTGAAAAGGGCGAATTGACAGTTCGCCCTAAGAAGGGCGGTTTGATAGGATCGTCTTTATGCAGGCGAAAGAGACCGGTCGGATCCGTCGGCGGCCAGGTGTTCTTGGTCTTCCGGGCGACGTCGTCGGTGGAGACTCCGGGGGCTGCACGATCTCCGTCTGGGAGTCCTGGTCCCTGACCTGGTGGTCGGTCTGGGTGCCCGTGTCCCTTGTAGTCGGTCGGAAATACCGATGTGCCGTTGGTACTCGGTGCGGCAACTGGATCGGGATCAGCTGCCACGGTCGCCGCTCCTCGCCGCGTGTCTGGGCCTCTTGGTGGAACGCTGGAGTGTGGCCAGTCCTTGTCGAGCACGGCTTGTGCGTTTGGGGGACTGTATCCTGCACTGATGGTGGTGCAGGCTGCCGCTTCCTCTTCCGAGGCACTGTACCTCTYGGAAGGCCTGAAGGAGAGGCTCTCTCCCGTGAGTTGTTCCGGAGGCCAGTGAAAGCACACTCCGATGAGAAGGCCTGCGTAGGCTCACTTCTATAGGAGGCCCTCGAACTAGCGCGCTCCTTAGAGAGGCCTGGATGAGGCTCACTCTCTAGTATTGCTCTGTAGACAGTCAGACGCACTATACCAGTGATCCGACTGGGAGCAGGATGACTTTCTCGCCGCGGGTGGTCTTCTTATAAAGGACTTGTGCGTACTCTTGGATGCGAGTAAACGCTAGACCGATGCGCCGCATAGCGGTGGCGCCGTGAATCACTCGGCATCTCCGAGCCCGCGCGCGGCCAAGCATTGTGGTGACCGCCACATGACCCCCTTGGTTGTTTAAGAGCCGGGAGCGAAACGGACTGGAGGCTTTGTGATGCGTCCGCTTCGTGTCGTTTTTGCTGTTGTCTGTTCCGGGGCTTCCTTTTGTTTTTCGGGTTCTTCGGTTTCTAGCATGTATGCTGGTTTTAATCTGTCTTTTGATACGTTTACGGTGCGCCCATTGATGTTGAGTTTGAACATCTTTTCGCCTCTGTTTAGGACAGTGTATGGTCCGTCGTACGGTGGTTTCAACGCTCCTGTTGCGCCGTTGTGTCTTACAAAGACTTGTTGTGTTGTTTCAAGGTCTTTGTGGGTGAAAATAGCTCTTTGGCCATGCCTTTTCACTACTGGCTGGAGGTTTCTCAAAATCTTTGCTAAGCGAGCCGCGAAGTCGTCTTCTCCTGGGCTTTCAGGCTGGGTTTCTCCCAGAAATTGTCCCGGTAAGCGTATTGTCTCACCGTACACCATTTCCGCTGGTGTAGCTTTCAGGTCCTCCTTCCATGCGGTCCTCACTCTGACTAGTATAACTGGCAGGACTTCGGCCCATTCTTCTGTTTGGTGGCTCTTAATGGCCGCTTTTAGTTGCCTATGGAGTCTCTCGATCATCCCGTTTGCCGCCGGATGATAGGCCGTGGTTCGAAGGTGTGCTGTGCCCGTTAGCTGTGTTAACTTTCTGAATAGGTCCGATTCAAATTGCCGTCCTTGATCTGTAGTTATTCGTACTGGCGCTTTGTAGCGTGCTATCCACTGCGTGAATAACTGTTTTGCGACGGTTTCTGCCGTGATGTCCGGAATGGGAATTGCTTCCGGCCACCTTGTGAATCGGTCGATGATCGTCAGGCAGTATCTGTATCCCAACGATGTGGGTAGTGGTCCCACTATATCCGTGTAGATATGTTGGAATCTCTGTGTCGGGCCCATGAAATTTCCTGTTGGCGTGACCGTGTGCCTGTACACCTTGGCCTTTTGACACGGTAGGCAGGCTTGTGCCCACTTGCGGCAATCAGTTTGAATGTTGGGCCATACGTATCTTTGTGTAATTAGTTTTGTTGTGGCCTTGATTCCTGGGTGTGTCAATCCATGCAGGGCTTGAAAAACCTGCGATCTGAATGGTTGTGTCACGTAGGGTCGTGTGATTGGCGTTGACGTATCGCAGTATAGCGTTGCCGTCGAACCCGGTATCGAGTGAGTTTGAGTGATGGTTTGTCCTTCCCTTTCAAGATCTCTGCCAACTCTGGATCTTCCAGTTGCAATTTTGCTAGCTCTTCGAAATTGGGCGCTTTGCTAATCACTTCGATTCGGGACAGTGTATCGGTAACCGTCCTTGCCGGATATGTGCCTAATGTCCGTGGAAAACTGTCCGATGAAGTCCAAATGCCGGACCTGTCGAGGGGAACTGCGTAGTCCGTCTTGTTGAAAGGCATAAACTAGTGGTTTATGGTGAAGATAGTGAATTCACGTCCTTCCAAGAGGTGTCGGAAATGCTTCACCGCAGTGTAGATGGCCAGAAGTTCTCTGTCGTATGGGCTGTATTTTGTTTGCGCTTGGCTGAGCTTTTTACTCATGAATGCCAGCGGTTGCCAAGCATTTTCGGTTTCCTGGTGCACCACCGCTCCTAGTGCAGTGTCTGAGGCGTCGGGTGTCAGTGTGATTCTGGTCTTGCTTTTCGGGTGTGCCAAAAGTGTGGCTTTTGCTAGGCTGTCTTTACAGTTCTGGAAAGCTTGTTCCAGCTGCACTGTCCACTCGATTGGCGTTTTCCCTTTTGTTTTTGGACCTTTGAGCAGATCGTGTAGCTGCGCTTGGTCGCTTGCTGCTCCTGGCACGAAACGTTTATAGAAGTTTATCGTGCCTAGGAACTGTCGTAATTGCTTAATGTTTTCGGGTTTCTTGAAATCTCGTATGTCTTGGACTTTCTCCGGTAATGGCTGTGTGCCTTCCGCGGACACTAGGTAACCGAGAAATTTCACCTGACTGGCCCCTAAGATACATTTCGTTGGGTTTAGCTGTATACCGTATGAGTCTAGACGGCTGAATAGCTCTTCGAGGTGTTTTTCGTGTTCCTCCACTGAGTTGGAGACGACTAGGATGTCGTCTATGTAGGCATAACAGTAGTCCAGCCCATGTATTACCTCGTTGATGAAACGCTGGAACGTTTGCGCTGCGTTCCGTAATCCRAACGGCATGTAGCAGTATTCAAACAGCCCGAAAGGTGTGGTGATAGCGGTCTTCGGGATGTCTTCGGTGTGGACAGGAATTTGATTGTAGGCTCTGACTAAATCCAGTGTTGAGAAAATCTTTTTGTTTTCGAGGRTATGTGAGAAATCCTCGATGTRGGGRATTGGATATTGATCCRGGATTGTACGGGCGTTTAGTTTTCTGTAGTCTCCGCAGGGTCTCCAGGCGTTGTCTTTTTTAGAAGCCATATGTAATGGTGAGGCCCAGGGACTCTTGGAAGACCGAATAATTCCTTCTTCCAGAAGGAGACGAAACTCTGCCTTCGCCGCTTGGAGTTTTTCTGGCGCTAACCTCCTAGGTCTGCATGCTTCCGGAGGTCCCGGTGTAGTTTTTATGTGGTGGACCGTGGAGTGAGGCCGTTTTTGCAGGTGCGTTCCTGTGGTTTGCGTGATCCGTGGAAAACGTGCCAATAGTTGTCGGTAGGAGGTATCTTCAATGACTGACTTGACTGAAGGCATAACCCTACTCGTGGTTCCTTTTATTTCTAGTCCTGTCTTGGCGTCCACCAGCTGTCCCTTCTTAACGTCCGGGAGAAGGTGAAAGTGCGCCAAAAAGTCGGATCCTATGATCGGCGTAGTCACGTCGGCTACAATGAATCGCCACAGGAATGTACGGCGTAGCCCGAAATCGGGCTGGATAGCGAGTTGCCCATATGTCTTGATAACCGATCCGTTGGCCGCGAAGTTTTTGTCGATTTGATGCTGTCCACGAACCATGGGGCGTGGGAAAACGCTGACGTCTGAACCTGTGTCAATTAAGTATCGGACCTTGGTGCTCCGGTCCGTAATAAATAGGCGGCTTGGTTTTGGGCTGGGGTCGCTTGCCGCTGACAACGACGGCCCTTTTAGTTTTCCGTCTTTTTGAATGTACACGGTTGTGTACACTTTTGTGCTTTGTCTTGGAAACGCCGGTGATAGTAGCAGATACCTTCGTCTTCCGGCTTTCTTTTGGAGCGGCTTCGCGATCGCTCGCGTTTTTTAGATTTGTCTATTTTCTTGGATAGGCGGCTATTTAGACTGGCCACTTGTTTGGCAAGCTGTGCAACTTGCTGCTCTAGCGTAGTAGAGGGAGTTGGTTGGACACTCGCAACTGCTACGGCTCTGCAGGTGACTTCGTGGATTTTGTCTGCCTGTTCGGCGACTTCTTCGAGGTTGTCAGTCGTGCGCGAGGCTAGTATGGTCTGTAATTGCGACGGTAGTCTGCCCATCCATAGGGTACGCAAAAGTTGCTCCGGAATAGCCGTACGTGCGAGGGATTGGAGGTAGCGTAAAAATTGTGACGGCCTCCTGTCTCTCATCTCCTCGTGTTCCAGTAGCTGCCGAATCTGTCGTTCCTGCGAGGCTGAGAGTCGTTGAATAAACGCTTTCTTCAAGGCCTCGTACTTGTTGTCGGTCGGGGGTGACGTAATTAAGTCTTTTACCTCCTTCGCGTGGCGAGTTTCAATATTTGCTAGGACGTAGGCGTATTTAGTGGCGTCTTGTGTAATCCCGCCAAGTGCGAACTGTCCTTCTAGTTGCGCGAACCATAGCTCGGGCTCATCGGCCCAGAATGGCGGTATCTTTATGGCCACTCGGTTTACGAGTGCCTGTTCGTCGTTTTTGTCCATTTTTTAGATCTCGATCACGTCGGGGTCATCAATTTTATGTGGGTGATGTAGTAGTGCGTATCACTCCACACGATTAACGCTTTGTGATCGAGAGAGGTGTATGTTCTTATTTGGTCGCCCTGAAAAGGGCGGATTGACAGTTCGCCCTAAGAAGGGCGGTTTGATAGGATCGTCTTTATGCAGGCAAAAGAGACCGGTCGGATCCGTCGGCGGCCAGGTGTTCTTGGTCTTCCGAGCGGCGTCGTCGGTGGAGACTCCGGGGGCTGCACGATCTCCGTCTGGGAGTCCTGGTCCCTGACCTGGTGGTCGGTCTGGGCGTCCCTTATAGTTGGTCGGAAATACCGATGTGTCGTTGGTACTCGGTGTGGCAGCTGGATCGGGATCAGTTGCCACGGTCGCAGCTCCTCGCCGCGTGTCTGGGCCTCTTGGTGGAACGCTGGAGTGTGG
>JANQDE010000748.1:0-33759 GCA_037157785.1 Cephalotes varians
ACTGCACAACCGTATAAAATTTTCTCGCACATATACACATACAAATAAATATTTTTATTCTTGTGACATTGTTTTTTATAAAGATATTTTTTATAAAGATACGTACCATTTAGGTTTTATATGTTTTTTAATAATCAAAGACATTATCACTTAAATTTTTCAATTTTATATTCATGTTTTTTTATAAGTTAAATATTTTGCACAATAAAATATATCAATTAAATTTTATTTTTTAATTTTAAAAGATATCACTTAAATTTTATTTTTTAATTTAATACAACAGTTTTTTCAAGGTATTTTGCACAATAAAAGATATCAATTAAATTTTATTTTTTAATTTTAAAAGATATCACTTAAATTTTATTTTTTAATTTAATACAACAGTTTTTTCAAGGTCTTTGTCTAACAGCAGGAAAGCGTTTGGAGATCTTCAGGATCCTCCTACTGTCGCCCGCGTTCCTTGCGTATTCGTTCGTAGTCGGTCGCCAGTGTAGGGATGAGTTGTTCCTTACTGCGTAGACCGGGCTTCGTCTCCTGGGAAGATTCACTGTGGCTGTTAGAGCCCTTGGTGAACAGTCCCTGTTGGAGTGAGTTTTGCTTCCGGAAAGGTCGTTGACTTGCTATGCCTTTGCTATGCCGTTGTAAGCGAAAAATATTGTGGCGCGATGAGGTGGAATCGAACCTGGATCCTTCAGTAGTCTAGCGCTTTATCCTCTATGCTACGGCCACCTTGTGTTATTATTGTTTATATGAGTTGTATAGCAAGTTTCAACGGCGAATGTGGGGACGGCAGTCCGCCACAAGCGCAACGTTGTTAGAGAGAGAAAGATAGTAAATTTTGTTTTCTTTCTCTTTTCATCGGCGAGTCACGTTTGAGGTTGGCTCCCCTACTCTATCTATATTATCTCTATGGACATACGTCACGTATACATATAGATAAATGCGCGTATAGATTATGCGTTAAACAAAACGTACCTTTAATATGATTGGTTAAATATATATATAAGTATGAATCAGTGGCTGCGTTCAGCAGAAAAAGCCGCTTAGTAATCGCTTTGCGCCGATTGGATTATACTTTTAGATCTAAATTGAGACAGGGTCTATTCCTATAGATCAAAAAATATAATACAATCAGCGCAAAGCGCTTACTAAGCTGCTTTTGTGGCGATGACTCGAACTCCCTAGATTACCGTCCAAGCACCTCCACTAGATGGCGGGCGACTAAAACCTAAAAAGACCCTCTAGTAGTTATTCTTTTGATGAACGTTGTTATTAGAGACTAGTGAGAAGATAAATCCGTTTGTTGTAAGTTTTGTAAAAATAATAAAGAAAAGAAAAAAAGCGAAGACGTGCACAAATTATTACCTATGTAGCGTTAGCACCCGCTGAAGCCGCTACATAATTGGTGACCCCGTCGCGAAAAAAGACTAAAACGAAAAAAAGAAGAGGAAAAAAAAAATGCCGACCGAACGTTCCCCTACACGAAGGGATCCTTCGCAAGCGGCCAATATCCCTCAGGATGGTACGCCAGGTGCTCAAGATGCACAAAGAACAAGTAAAGCCCAAAACTTAGAAGAATTGACGGACGCAACGGCGGATCAGGCAGTATGCACTAGTCATTTAAAAGATATAAAGATTTCGGCATTTTGGCGCGCTAGACCCAAGTTATGGTTCGTAAGCCTAGAGAGCGAATTCGCAGCATACAAGATACGTTCAGATGAAACGATGTATCGAGTCACGGTACGACATTTAGACGAGCACGTTATGCTTGCGGTGGCGGATGTCCTTGAGCAACCCCCAACTACAGGTAAATACGAAATGCTAAAAAAGACTCTAATAGAACGCTTCTCCGACTCATTAGAAAAACAGATGCGCACTCTATTGAGTGAGTTGGAATTGGGTGACAAAAAGCCTTCGGTACTTCTTAGGGAAATGCGTACTTTAGCGGGCTCGAACATTTCAGATAGTCTATTACGCACCCTCTGGCTTCAAAGGTTACCAGCAAGAATACAAGAAGTATTGGTCGTATTGGATGGAGTCGGTCTCGACAAACTTGCAGTGTGTGCAGACAAGGCAACAGAGTGTGCTGGGGCGACAATAATGGCAGCAGCAGAAAATACAAATCAAGATGGATTACAACAGATCAAACAACAAATAAGTGAGTTAACACAAGCAGTAGCGAAACTTTCAGCTCGGCAGAGTCGATCCGGGTCCAAAGAACGGAGGAGATTCCCGAAAAGAGAACGATCAAAGTCAACAAAGAGGAAAAAAATCTGCTATTACCACCGCAAGTTCGGTGAAAAGGCGTGGCAATGCTTACAACCCTGTGAGTCAGAATTTCCATTGGCTAAGCAGGAAAACTAGTCAAACCATCACCCTGTGGAGCCGCGGCTGATGGAGGAACAACGCTACGCAGGCTCCATGTAACGGACAAAAACTCAGGGATAAAATTTTTAATAGACACAGGAGCAGACTTATCGTTATTACCCAGAAAGTACGCGAGCAGATGCACTCGTCCAGCTACAATACAATTGTTTGCAGCAAATGGCACTCTCATCCCAACTTATGGGGAAAAACTTTTAGTACTTAACCTAGGCATCCGTAGACCTCTCAAGTGGAATTTCTGCGTTGCCGAAGTAACAACGCCTATTATCGGGGCGGACTTACTATACAATTACAATCTTAGTGTCAATCTCCGAAAAAGCTGCCTGCAAGATAACATTACGGGACTTGAAACAAAAGGATGGATTAAAGAAGTAACATACTTACCAATCTCCACGGTGAATCAGGAATCGGAATATCACCGATTGTTGGCCGAATTTCCAAATCTCACGCAGCAGTTACAACTACGCAACACAAGAAAACCGAGCACTTATCACCATATTCAGATGACAGGACCGCCAGTAGCACAGCGATTCAGACGGCTCACACCTGAAAAATTAAAAATAGCCAAAACAGAGTTTACTTACCTCATAGAGCAGGGGATCTGCCGACCTTCATACAGTGCATGGGCTTCGCCTCTTCATATGGCACCGAAAAAACAGACAGGTACTTGGCGTCCGTGTGGTGACTACAGGTGGCTGAATGCCGTAACGATCCCAGATCGCTACCCATTACCGCA
Source organism: Cephalotes varians (assembly GCA_037157785.1). Taxonomy (NCBI): domain Eukaryota; kingdom Metazoa; phylum Arthropoda; class Insecta; order Hymenoptera; family Formicidae; genus Cephalotes; species Cephalotes varians. The sequence goes on from JANQDE010000748.1 coordinate 3,122, forward strand.
CATTCACGACTTCACCCATGGTCTTCACAAAAAAAAGTCTTCTCGACACTGGACCTGGTAAAAGCATACTACCAAATTCCAATGGCGGAAGAGGATATACCCAAAACGGCCGTGACTACACCGTTTGGATTATTTGAGTTTACAGCCATGCCTTTCGGTCTAAAAAACGCCTCTCAAACATTCCAAAGATACATGAACAGCACGTTTCAGGGAATGGACTTCGTATTTTGTTACATAGACGATATTTTGGTAGCGTCGGAAACACCGGAGCAGCATCGGACACTTACGACTTGTCTTCGAAAAGCTGCAGGAAGTAGGAATTATAGTGAACGTCGCCAAATGCAACTTTGGAACTGAAGAAGTAAACTTCTTGGGCTACACAATTTCAGAAGCAGGAATCAAACCGACGCAAAATAAAATTGAAACCATATTGCACTACAAAAAACCACAAAATGTGATTGAATTACGAAGATTTCTCGGAGTGTTAAACTATTATCGTCAATGCATTCCCAGGGCAGCTCACGATCAGGCTATTCTGAATGAGTACCTAAGAGACAGCAAAAAAAACGATAGACGTCCTATTGAAGAAGCAAACAAAGCATTTGAAAAGTGTCGGCGAATATTAGCAGAGACAGCACTTCTGGCACATCCGTGCCAGGGGGCACCTTTGAGCCTAACGACGGACGCGTCGGAGGTTGCGATAGGAGCGGTTCTGGAACAAATAGTGGATGGAAAAACTCAACCTCTTGCCTTTTTTTCCAGAAAACTAAGCACTGCGGAAAAGAGGTATAGCACATATGATCGCGAGTTACTCGCTATGTACAAAGCCTTGAGACATCTAAAAGACCTAGTCCAAGGCAGACATCTTACCATCAAAACCGACCACAAATCACTAACCTTTGCCCTCAAACAGAAATCAGACAAGGCTTCGCCCAGACAAGCACGACAATTGGACTTCATCAGCCAGTTTGCAACAGAAATAGTCCACATAAATGGCATGGACAATACAGTAGTAGACGCCCTCTCTCGCATCGAATCGATCAATTTACCAGTGCTTTTCACCACTGAAGAGATTGCAACAGAACAACTCAAGGACGAGGAACTACCACACATACTAGAAGGGAAAACGTCGCTACGCCTACAACCATTCAATCTCACAGGATCTAACACTCCGCTTCACTGCGAAGCATCTCAAGATAACATAAGACCTTATGTACCAAAGACACTCAAGAAGAGGCTCTTCGATGCGGTACATGGATTAGCACACGCAAGCGCAAGGATCACGAAACATCAAATCCAAAAGAATTTTGTCTGGCCAAGAATGGGAAAGGACATAAACGAGTGGGCACGAACCTGCTTAGCATGCCAGAGAAGCAAAGTTCATCGACATTTGAAACTCATTCCGGAACGAATGGACATTCCGGATGAGAGATTTCGGCAAGTACATTTAGATCTGATAGGACCATTACCTATCTCTAAAGGTTTCAGGTACTGTCTCACCATGATTGACCGGTACTCGAGATGGCCAGAGGCAACACCCCTAGCAGACATAACAGCGGAAACAGTGGCAAGAGCGTTTTACGCAACATGGATTTCCAGATACAGAGTGCCTACAACGGTAACCACTGATCAAGGGACGCAATTTGAAGCCGATCTGTTTAAAACACTAACCAACCTATTAGGATGTACGCGGACAAGAACCTCCCCGTACCACCCGGCGTCAAACGGCATGTTGGAGAGATGGCACCGGACACTGAAATCTGCCCTCACATGTCACTTGCAAGGAGACAAGGACTGGGTACCGTTTTTGCCGACAGTCATACTCGGACTCAGGACAGCCTACAAACCAGACATCAAGTGCTCAGCAGCTGAACTCCTATTCGGCACCGCTCTCAAGATTCCAGGGGAATTCTTCGAGAATATCAACTACTCAATAAAGCCGGAGACATTTGTTCAACAACTTCGAGAAAAAATGCGGCAGATCCGTCCAAGACCTACTGTGCATCATGGCAGTAAGACACCTTTCATTCACAAAAGTCTAGAACACGCGACGCACGTATTTGTTAGAGACGATTCCGGACCACGTCCACTTCAACCAGCATCAAGGACCGTACGAAGTGCTAGCAAGAATCAACAAAAGACTATACACTATATTAATTAAAGACAAGCCTTCCAACATAGCAGTAGAAAGATTGAAACCAGCGTTCTTGTCAACAACAGAGGAAGGTGACCTGGAACATCATCAAAACAACTTTCTAGAGCACAAACAGAAAAAAGTACAATTCCAAATCGAGCTGTGATCTAAAAACTTAAGTAAGTAGATTAAGGAAAATAGATAAAAATTATAATTTGACACTTAGAGGGGAGCTCTGTGGCGATCGAACTCCCTAGATTACCGTCCAAGCACCTCCATTAGATGACGGGCGACTAAAACCTAAAAAGACTCTCTAGTAGTTATTCTTTTGATGAACGTTGTTATTAGAGACTAGTGAGAAGATAAATCCGTTTGTTGTAAGTTTTGTAAAAATAATAAAGAAAAGAAAAAAAGCGAAGACGTGCACAAATTATTACCTATGTAGCGTTAGCACCCGCTGAAGCCGCTACATAATTTCACCAATTTCAACGCTACATAGGTAATAATTTGTGCACGTCTTCGCTTTTTTTCTTTTCTTTATTATTTTTACAAAACTTATAACAAACGGATTTATCTTCTCACTAGTCTCTAATAACAACGTTCATCAAAAGAATAACTATTAGAGGGTCTTTTTAGGTTTTAGTCGCCCGCCATCTAGTGGAGGTGCTTGGACGGTAATCTAGGGAGTTCGAGTCATCGCCACACTTTCTCTGCTGAACGCAGCCAATCACTTGGCTCTCGGATTAGTCGCTTTGCCATTTGAATGCGCCCGTTATTTCGTTGTGCTTACATCGTAGTTCGCTTATTCCCAAACAGTGCAGTAACGTTTTAAAAATATATTAAAATGTACATGTTGTTTTAAACATATTAAAAACATCCAGATTAGATCCATGAATATTTTAAAATGTTTTAAAAACACCTAGTGTTACCATTTACTTCTTAAAAACGTCCATTTTAGGACTAAAACGCAATGGACTAAAATTGGACTAAATTAATATATTAAACAAATTTTAGACCACAATTCAGACAAAATGATTCTTATAGATTTTTAAATATGTCGTTGAACTAGCTTGCTCGCCAAGCATTTAAATATGATTGAGATTCTTATCTTTGGAGTCATGTCAATCGTATTCAATTATCTGATGAATATAATTGTTGTTTTATCATCTTTATATAAGATAAGTTTTTAAAAACAACTTCATCTTAATGTAAATTAAAGTTAACTTAGCGATTTATATTTTAAAATTAATATTACAATTACTATTAACAAATCAGATTCTTAGAGTGTAGCGTTAAAAGCAAGTTTTAATTTAAAAAAAATTTTAATAAGAAATTTTACTGTAATATATTTTTATTACATACTCAGTAAGTAATTAGCAGAATGTCGACAGACTGGCAGCAGATTTGATCAGAAAATGTCAGCAGATTGACATCAACTGCGGTCCCATTCTGCTTCCATTCTGTCGACAAAATCTGTTCATATAATAAGACAGCAGATTGGCACCAGAAATCAAACAAAACCTGCTGAATCTAACGACAGATTGGCGGCAGAAATCGAGCAGATTCTACTGCTTTTATAAGTATTTAAATGTGATGTCATTGCTACTGAAAAATCTTCAAAAATGACCTTTTCTTATTTTATTTATTTTTAAAATAGTAATTTTAAACATAACAAGTAAAAATGAAATAATATTAAGTTTTATTAACAAAAATTAATATAGTTTACATTAAAGCACATTAGATTTTGAGAATATATTCTGAAGACTATATTTTAAAAAATCATAAAAATATCATAGTTTTTCTTATTTGTACTAACATCAATGATCATTTTCTAACAACTATGCTTATCAACTTCTTTGTTGCAAAATCACAATCATATCGCACTAATAAGTGTACGCATAAATAATAGTAGAAATAATTATGACATGTCTCAGTTTCGATAGATTTCAGTTATATAAAAATTCTAACAAATTTTAAATACGAGAAATGGACACCAATAGATACTATCTAGCGGCAATCTTGGAAGTATTCAGTGACAGCGCAGATCCTCCTCGGTTTTTGCTATCAGTTTGCCGTCAGATTCTGATAGCAGGTTCTGTTTTATTTCTATCGCCAATCTGCTGGCATAGAATGTCAACAAGTTCTGTTAGATTTCTAGCAGCAATTTGCTGACATCATCAGATATTACAGATTCTGTGTGAAATTTGTTGCCTTTCTGAAATTTATAACAAACTCTGCTCAAAATCTGTCTCTTCAGGTTTGGCTATCTGGGTAGTAACAGTATCCATATTTTTAATAATACTTTTTGTATCATGTATATTCGAATATCACATATTTGTAAGGTAAAAAAATAAAATAAAATAAATTTTCTTTGGTGTTATTAATAATGATTTGAAAAGATGTAACGGAGCCGATTTCTCTCGGCTTCGCCCGGCCTTCCACTCACCGGACAGCTCGGTCGGCGCCAAGGTTCGGGTGGAGAGAAGGAAAAGAAATTACGACACTCGTACAGGATAAATCAAAATTGCTTTTATTCGTCTCTTAACACGCTACAGGTGTTCGTTATCGGCGAGGTAAAAATCGGCGAGGTCCGATCGGCGAAACAGGCTCGGTGCGGATATGCCTCGGCGCGCACTCTACAAACTAATTACTACGGGGGGTTTTATGTACACGGGTTTATTTACAACGCTTCGCGGAGGCACGGCGACGGTCGAACGGCCTCGTGACTGGCGGAGTCGAAAGAGCGGCGGACGCGGTGACGCGGGGGCACGTCGGGTCAATCCCTTGACGGAGGCGAGACGGAGTCCAAGTCGACACCTCGGAGAACGGAAAGTCGAGTCAAACCCCCGACGGGAGCGGAATCCGAGTCAATACCTCGGTGAACGGAAAGTCGAGTCAACACCTCGACCGGAGAGGAATCCGAGTCAACACCTCGGCAAGCGGAAAGTCGAGTCAACACCTCGACCGGAGCGGAATCCGAGTCAACACCTCGGCGAACGGAAAGTCGAGTCAACACCTCGACCGGAGCGAAATCCGAGTCAACGCCTCGGACGGGAAGTCGAGTCAACACCTCGACCGGGACGGAGTCCGAGTCAACACCTCGGACGGGAAGTCGAGTCAACACCTCGACCGGAACGGAGTCCGAGTCAACACCTCGGACGGCGGAAGTCGAGTCAACACCTCGACCGGAACGGAGTCCGAGTCAACACCTCGGACGGCGGAAGTCGAGTCAGCACCTCGACCGGAAGGCTCAGAATTTCGAGTCAGCACCTCGAAATGTCGGGATAATGGTCCTGCTCTCGAATCAGCTCCTCGAGTGCTCGGGAAAGGAATCGGTCCCGACTGTCTAAACCGGCCGGCTTATATACCCCGGAGCAGCCTATGGTCCGTCCGGGGTCGGCGTGGGGCGTGGTTGTTTGTGCGCTGAGGTATGCGCGTGCTATAGGCGGGTAACAGCGGCTATAGCCGTGTTCACTATGAACTACGATACGTGAATCGCCAAGCGTATACTGAAAATAAATAGTAAATGCCGCATGAAAATAAACGGGAATGCTAATAACGGTAAAGAATAATAGAATAATAACTACAATATAATAATGATAAAGAATATGATCCATTAAGTGCTAAAAGTATGTACAGTGACGGGCTTGCCTCGTCACAAAGATAGTAGGCCAATAAATAAATAAACAAGTTAGGTGTTAGTTTCTTTAATTAATTTACTATATCAAATAATACATATAATCATGAAATGTTTCAACTTGATTAAATCTTCTCTAGCCGTTATTACAAATATAACGTATATCTTCTTATTGTTATATGTAAATATAAAAAACGAATATATAAATAAGTAAATTCTGCGAGCATCGATGCAAGTACATAAATAAGTAGGATAATTATAATAAATAATTTATTATTTATTGTAATTTATTTAAATACTTAAGTATTATTTATACACTTATACATTCCTATATGTAATAATAAAAATTATATATTAAATTTAATAACGACTAAAGAGGACTTAGTTAAATTAAAATATTTTGTGATTCTATATACTATTTCACAATAATTTGGTAAATTTTCATTACCGGAGATAACAAAAGTAAAATTCCTCGTGCGATCTTAACAAAATTTTCATTTGTCAAGTCCGCGAAAGCAACACGTCGCGAGCAGATGTACCCAGCAAACGAAAATGGATTGAAATGGATAGAGATGGATTCGTTTTGTTCGTGTCAAATCCAGATTCCGATCTTTTGAATCTATTTCTATCCAATTAAAGTTTCCGAATTTTTTTGAATCCATTTTAATCCATATGAAGGAAAACAAAGCGATTCTTAATCTTTTCAATTAAAAAAAAAATGTAGACTATTAATTCATTTTAATCTATCACGCGGGATTAAAACAAAATGATTTCTACTTTTTAAATAAAAAAAAAGTTTTACTCGGGTCATACAATTCATTTTAATTTAATCCATAGGATTGAAATAATATAAATGCTATTTTTTCAATCCATATTTTGTTCAAAAGAATTAAAATGGATTAAAATTTTCAATTTATTTCAATCCATTTTCGTTTGCTGGGTAGAAAATTTTTTGCATGAGATGAACATTTTTAAAATGTCCAAATGTAAACATATTTCGTACGTTGAATAACGTACTCGGCCCTCAAGGATAATTCCGGGCCATTGCATAGGCACCGCTGCACCAAGAAAGCAACAGAACCGACGCCACCGTGTGCACAATTAAATATTTTCAACGGCGCGTGCGTCGTCGCGCTGCCGCATGATACGCTACGCGGACCGAGCACATACGAAACGAGAGCGCGAAAATCGCAACAGCACATTGCAAATTAAATACGAAGCATCCGCCCGATTTCGCGTGTACCGACATTTTGTACATACCGCAGCCGAATCCGGGTGATCCGCTTAAACCGATTGTTCCGATACTTTGTATCGCGTCCAAATGCGGGAGATTCACTCACACCGACACTGTAAAAATCGCGTTTCTAGTTTGTTTTACATACCGATCACGAATCCAAAGTATACTGGCGCGCACGCACGCACGCACGCACGCACGCACGCACGCACGCACGCACGCACGCACGCACGCACGCATCGCAACGTGAGCAACCTGTAAATACATATAAATATGATCGAATAAAACGTTCTTTATTAATCGTTAAAATCTGTTGAATCTCTGTTGGCCCGAACCTGGAAATCCGAGCAATCGTTCCGTTTCCGCTTACCGAAAGACGAACCGTTACAATATAATTAATAAATTCAACTAAAGCAGCTAATTGACAGTTATTCAATTATTAAATATCGAACTATAAACCATTGGAGTATATTGGAAAAGTAAATGTTGGAAGTAAAATGATTGTCTTGCCCAGTTCATAATTGTTAATTAACAAATTCAGAAAAAATACCTAATAATAAATTTAGAGGAAGCAACTAGTTAATATCATCATTCGATTGTTAAATATCGAGTCATAAACAATTGAAGCGAGTTAGAAGTAATAATGAAGATATTGTTAAATATCGAGTTATGAACAATTAAAACGTATAAGAAGTAAATAAATCGTCTTACCTGGTTTATAACTATTAATTAACAAATTCAGCTGAGTCAGATAGTCAATATCGTTATCCGATTATTAAATATCGTCATAAACAATTAGATTATGTTAAAATAAAAAGATAATCTCAGTTGGTTTATTATTGTTAATAACAAACAGAAAAAACAATTAGTCTATATTGTCGTCCGATTATTAAATATTGAATTATGTATAAGTGGAATGCATAGGAAGTATAAAGGACAATCGGACGCACGGAAAGGAACATTGCGCTATATCGCTCGCTGTCTTGCTTGTTTTCTCGCTCGCTTTCGGCTCTCCCGTTCTCTCGCTCGCTTATTCTCGATCTCAATACATACATGCGTACGTCACTGCCGGACTTGATCATTAGCGCTTCTTGCGTCAGAAGTTGCAATCGTACAACACAAGATGTTTATATATATATATGGTTGACGATGACGACAATAATAATAATAATAACGACGACGTTTCTTGAAAGATAATTTTCAGATTCGAATTTTGCAATATCTCTGCTTATAGGGCACGTAGAGAAAAAATGAAAATACTTTTATAATATAATTTGACGCAAGATATCGATTGCGTCTATTCAGAACTTCATCGGTTCCATCAACCGTTATTGAAATTCGGTAATCACGAGTGCTCGCAACTCGCCGGTTCGCGTAAAGATACATGATCCGGTCTCGCGACTATACGTATATAGAGTAAACTCGTCGCGAGACACTACCGTGTCTCTTGATTTAAGTGTACAAATTATTTATGAATTTTAAAATTAAAATAATTAGTATTTATTATTAATTATCTTTATTTTTTTGTTGAAAAAAGAATATAAAATAAATGGGATTAATTAGTTAGTTAATTAGACAATGAGTCTCGAGAAGCGTTGGATGGATGTAATTAATAGATAAAATACGAGCATAACAACTTTCCAAATATTAAAATGTATGTCAGATTTTATTATTTCATCGTAAGTGTTAGTTAGTTTTAGGACCATATCGCAAATTACAATAAGAATTAGCTAGAACCGATTGTAATCTGCGCAAAGTGTGAGAAAACATTGTAAGAAATGTAACATGTCGAAATATGACATTATGTAATAAATCCAGCATTATGGAGCATACTGTAGATCTTTTCTCTTGGAATTTTGTCTGTTTCTCGGTCAATTACCTGTAACATCAAATAGATATTCTAAAGAATTGCTCAAACTATCGATTTCGATACATTGAGATACTTAACATAATTAATTACTTAACAAAGCAACTCAATTATTTTTTAATTGTTAAAATATAACGAATTTGTTAATAATACAACTTCATAATTATAATTTTGAAGAAGTGCATAACGCGCATAAGTGTATGTGTATGCTATAGCAATAGTATAAATATTGTATTAATTCATAATTCGTGTATAATATTCATTAATTTTATTCTTTTATTTCTTTATTCCTCTATTTACACACACATACACACACACACACACACACACACACACACACACACACACACACACACACACACAAAATATATATATATATATATAAAGAATGAAATAGATTAATAATAAGTGTTGAAAAATATTTAATCGTTACATTTCATTTAGATAAATTACGAAAATTATATACCTGTATTTCTTTATCGATGAACCAAGATTCCTTAGCTAAATCAGCAGCAATATTTGGATTTTTATAGAAATTATTTCGTAAATGGTTAGGTAAATTATCTTCCATTGCAGAATTAATTATTACAGCTGGATGGGCGAGCATTGTTTCGGGAGTTAGAAAAAGAATTGGCATAGCTGCACAAGTTGTCATCATCACGAACAGGATAATATTTGTGCAGTTAGTCAGCATTTGTTCCGATGCTTCCCTAAAAGATTGAAAATTCTTGTCCGCAGTAGAAAAGGTAAAATTTGATTAGTACTAAAAATCAATTGCGAAATCGCATTAGATTAGTGACTCCTAAATGATTAATATTATTAAACAATATTTGATACTATACAGTATTATTGATCGTCTAGAGGCAATAGAATTTATACAGTATATTATGTCAAAAATTTATGATTTTAAAAGATGCCTTTTAAATAGTTTTAAGCTTTCTGAAAAGACAATTAAAAGTTGTCTTTTGTAAGACTTTTTTGGAGCATGTACAGCTATTTACGTCATCAATTATAACATTTATCAAGAAATTGCAACGTATTTATCGAAATATACAATATATTTATTAAATTACGTGACATGGCCAATTTTAACACAACCTAGAAAAATATTTGCAGTCTGTTAATATAATTCAATATTTTGTATTATTATAATTTTACAACGATACAATTAAGGCGAAGCTGTCCGGAACCATGTTAACAAGAGAAAGAATATGAGTCAGTCAGAAGCTGGACTTACCTGATCGGTGATTAATGATTTATATTTACATAACTTTCCTAGCGATAAAACTGATCTCTATTGTAATAGATAAATTGTTATCAAAGATGTAATTATATAAATAGAGATATAATGATTATTGAGATATACCGATTTATTATAGCAATTCCAACTTCTATCTCATTTTCTTTTTCTTGTATCGTTTCTGTATATTTAATTTTTATTTCACAATATGTCTAAAAGTCGTTCAAAATAAAATGTTTTGAAGATATGTTAAAATAATATTTTAAAAAATCACATTTTAAATCGAGACATAAAAAGTCTCAAACTTTTAAAGACGTCTTAATAATAATTTTTTTAATAACGTTAATAAACCACATTATTAAAATTGATGCTGAATAATGAAACTTGAATGGTTATTTTTAATCACATGACATAGTTTCTAAAAACTAATTATAATGCTCTTATCTCATTTATTATTATGAGTAGAACGATAGTGTACTACTTAAGAAAGTTTAGAAATTTGTCTCTACTAAATCATGACTTACTCGGTGATCAGATGTTGATTGATTCTTATTTGTCGTATTGAAAAAAATTTGTTAAATTTTCCGCAATTGATACATGTTGCTAATGACAATAAAATCAAAGTCAGACGATAAATTCATAACAAGAGAAAATTAGCTAAATTATTATATAATTTGATTGAAAGTTATATTGAGAGTTATATCGAATTGTCTCAGGATGACATCAATAATACCGTATAACATAATTATATCAATACATACATAATAATACATTATAATACATAATTACATTATATACAATAATATTCATTATTTACTTAGATTATACATTAACCATTATTTAATCAGAAACAATTTTTAATTACTACACATATTAGCTCTACCAAATTGTGGCTGTCCAACATTCAAACACAAATTATGGTCTATGCAGAGTGTAACTAAAATAAAGTTACTGAGATACAATTCAAATAAATTTATTAGTAGAAAATGAAAAAGTAATATTTATTTTTATTTATTTTTAATTGTTAATTATAACAAATGTTCAAAATATTTTTATTTAACTCAATATATGCATAGACACATTGGATCATGAACTGTCACATTCTTTCAAAGATCCTGGACAGTTACAAATGGTTTCACAAGCAACAAAAATGCGTGTTCATGCGTCTATTTAGTCAAATAAAAAACTTTTGAACATTTGTTGTAATTAAAAATTGAAAATAAATATTATTAAACCATAATAAATATTATTTTTTCATTCTCCATTTCTCCATTGATAAACATTTTGAGTTGTATTTCAGCTTATGGATATATGTTGATATTAACTTTTTTCATATTTTAATGTGAGAAGTTCGCCCCTGAACACACACACACACACACACACACACACACACACACACACACACACACACACACGGGACATTTAATTTATGATTAATAAACAAGCGTTAAACCATAAATCAAACCATAAAACTCTTAATAGGATAACAGACTAAAAAATCTTAAATAAAGTATACGAGCGATAAAAATTTTTGTGTTAACATCGATTATTTTAACGTTTATATCTGATTTGAATTTTTTATTACTTTGTTTGTTATACACACTGAAGATGATCGCATTACAGGTCAAAATGTCTTTATTATGTTGACTTTGTTTACTAATCTGTAAAATAAATTAGCTTGGCTCAGTCCATATTCAATATCTACAATAATAGTAAGACACAACAAATACTAATACAAATACTAGCATTAATGAAAGAATATTATAATAAAAAAAAAATCTTTTTTCATATTTTTAATTAATTTAGCAATGATTTTAAATATTATATATACGGGCTAACTTGTGTCGAAATCCTTGCTTTCAAAAATCAGTTTAATTAAAAAAAATTCAAGATTACTTTTGATTCTAGTAGGAATTTTTATATTTTTATTTAATAAATAATTTATTATAATATTTTAAATAAAATTTAGCAATGGATATTTGCATGAATATAAAATTTTATATTAATAATTTTTTCAATATTGACGATGAAAACTGCTAAATACTAAGAAATTTGGAAACGAATATTACGTGAATTTTGATTCATAATACGCGTCTGCATTAAAATGAAATTACAAAGTTATATTTCTTTTAATGAAAACTATTTTTCTATTTTTATTAAATTTACCAACGAATACAAAGAATATTAGTACCTGGCGAATTTTTCCAATCATATATTTCCAATACCAATTTCAAAAAAAGTTTTAGTTAAAATTTAATCTGAGAAGAACGAGTCTATAAAAGCCTTCTACCACTCCCGCTGATTTTAATCGGCAATCCTCTTTTCTTCATAAATATTTTTTTGTTTTATAATTTTATTTTTTACTTTTTTATTTTATTATTATTTATATAATTATTTTTTCAAAATACAATTTTTTTATTTTATCTTTCATCATAACCTTTTACACAATTTATACTACAATAATTATTAAATATATATATTGTTTACTATAATATGATCTCTAATAAAAATTTTTCTCAAAATATTTTGCAAAATTTTTTAGAATTTTTATGTAAATTTCAGAATTTTCCAGAATTTCTGTATAATTTTATAATTTTCTCATAATTCCTCACAATTTTTATATGAATTGGAACACTTTACAAGTGCTTATAAATATTGATAATTTCTGATAAAATCTAAAAAAAAATTTAAGGTTTTATCAGAAATTACAAAATCTTAAAAATCTTAGAATATTTCAGAATTCATATACATATATGAAAAATCCTAAGAAAAGACTTTTTTATAGACTTTTTTGAAAAATGTTTCAATTTGTAGAAAAATTCTGAGAAAAATTTTCACCAGAGATATAATACAAATTTATAATAATGCTGTTCAAAATACAATAAAAATGTTATTAGTAATAATAAAAAAATTTTAATAAAATGCAGGATTATACGAAAGTATCGAAAATACAAATAATACAAATATATTAATACAAAATAATAAAAAGGAATTTAAATAATTTTCTAAAAAAATGGTCACAAAAAGAATACACAAAATAAAAATAGTTTACGCTCTAGTGATTGCCCTCTATCAAAAGCGTACGGACTTCCAAAAATTCATAAAAAGAATGTTCCATACAAAATCATAGTTTCTTCAATTGACACATTTCTCTGTCCATTAAGAATCTTTCTGCATGATTTAATCGCTAAGAACATCTCCTTTTCGACTAGCTGTTAACAATAGTTTTGATCTTTACAAGTATCTCTCAAATATCAAAATATCTCGCTCGTACGGTTTAATTTCATTAGACGTTTTCTCACTATTCACCAATGTATCTTTGAATTTAGCTGTTGACGGTATCAGAAAAAGATGAGTTTATATTAATAAAAGCACGAATTTATCGCAAAATGAATTCTTAACTGCAAAAACTGAAAAAACTGATTAGTAATAGTTATCAAATACATATAGTTGTGAATTTTAATGGAATATTTGATAATTATTACCATATTTAATAATAGTTACTAAATCTTCAATTGGTTTTCTTCGAAACAAATTTTGTTCATAATTGAGTCAATTGAATAATTTAGTAATAATTATCAAATATTTAATACCTATCAAAAAATCTTTGATGATTATAATTAAATATTTGATAAATATTAATTAAATCATTCAATTCAACTTTATCAGATATTTGATAATTATTACTAAATTATTTTCAGCCAACATATTGGGTAAAATAGTTGGTAATTATTATCAAATTTTTTTCAATAACACAACACTGAGCGACGCCGTCACACAAATAGCCGAGAGTCTCTGTGCGTGTGAGGAAGAAAATCCCAAGTGTGCCCGGGCTCGAAAATACATCACTGTATGTAGCGCAAGTTCAGTGTAATTTTTCTTCGAGGTTGATGGTAGAGAAGGAAATGTAAGCGCTTACTTTTGTTGTAGATATGGACATATTACTGTGATCAAAAAATTAGGTGAATTTGTTTATAAAATGAAAAATCTTTATTTATTCTTTCAAATCAATATCATCGCCTTCAAAGTACTCCCCGTCCGACACAATGCACTTATGCCAATGTTTTTTGCAATCCTCGAAACAGTCAGAAAAGTCTTCATCAGGATGGCCTTCAATACTTTCTTTGATTCGGCTTTTATCTCCTCAATCGAGTCGAAACGGTATCCCCGGAGCGGTTTTTTGAGTTTGTTGAACAGTCAGAAGTCGCACGGTGCTAAATCAGGTGAATACGGTGGTTGTGGAACGATATGGGTCGAGTTTTTGGCGAAATGTTTTCGAAGAACCAGTGTTTTTAGAACCAATCAAGATTTGACGCGTTTGAGGCACAAAACATCTTTTAAAATGGTTTGGGTTGATCCAAATGAAATGCCCACAGCATCAGCAAGGTCTCTAATTGTCAATCGACGATTTTCGAGCACCAAATTTTTGATTTCCTTGACGTAGCTTTCATCGGTAGATGTTGATTGTYGTCCGGGACGCTATTCGTCTTGAACTCGTTCTCGGCCTTCTTTGAAGTCTTTGTACCACTTGTAAACATTTTTTCGCGACATCACTTCTGCAACATCCTCAACGTTTCCCCTCGGCAGAATATTCATTCCGCAAACAAAATTTAATGCAAATTCTTTGCTCAACAAAATCAGACATAATAAAAATCGAAAAACTCATTTTTGTATGTTTATAAAAATACGTGTAGTTCTGCAGTAATTGAATATATTGACATGAAACTCTGCATAGATGTCGAAGACAGTACTATCAACCCACAAAAAAAAATAATTTTATGATTTCATAGTACCCGCGAAGTTTAAATGAAAAATTCACCTTATTTTTTGATCACACTAGTAGGGTAAAACAGAAAAAAACGTACTATTGTGCGGATGCAGACGTATATATTTTTCTCTGCCTTACTCTACGCCCACGTCTACAAACTGAGTCTTGTTCTCTGCCATCAGTCTAATCAAATCAAAGTTGAAGTGTTCGGACTTGATCGATCGCTCGTTTTTTTGCTCATTTTTTAATTTTAAAGATAAGGTACTGTTTTATTTCTTCACTTATTAATAGAAATGGCTTTGCCATCGGGATTTGGACTCGGACTGTGTATCATATTCCTATGTATAATTCCTATTATTCTTTTTACAGATTTGTAATAAGATAATCGATACAAGTTCTAATGTAGAAAACGATGGTGTAAAGAATTCAATTCTTGTCGATGTAATAAATGTTCCTTTGCTCCTAAATGTAATTCAGAAGAAATTGAGAATGTTATTGTCATCGAAAATATTAGCGATGATTGTCAAATTGTGAATTCTTTAATCAAAAATAAAGAAAGAGAACCGTGTGAACTACTTAAAGAAAAGAAAACTAAATATAAAAACAATAGAATTCAATTTAAAGAAAATATTATCGGAAATCGCTTTTGGTAATTCTCTAATGCTAATAAATGAACACGGAGGAAATATTACATTTCAATGTCAATTCATTTTGTGTGATATAATTATATCATATTTTTTTTAATTTAAATATCAGGTATGTTCATATGTGTTTTATCTCTAAATTTTTCATATTATTTATTTTGCAATCTATTATTTTATCTATTTTATATTGTTAGTTTTTTTTATATTACTAGTTTTTATATTGTTGATTTTATATTATTTTATATTTATAAATTCTTTATTCATGTATTTGATGAATTATCACAAAATTAATCTATATTAATTATAATTATAATTTTCATAATAATTTTTATAAATAATTTTAATTCTCACAAATAATTGTTATTGTATCGATATAAAAAAATTGTTTACTTGTTTTTATTACATTTTATTTTTTACATATATATATACAGGGTGAATCATAATGATTGTCCCAACGTTTTACCATGAGAGATGAGTTACCGACTGCAACTGTAATCCATTAATAATTTCATAGATGACATAGATGACATTTACATTAAAAATGTAAATGTACATTTTTAATTTGAAAAGAATGCGTAAGGAAATGCATAAAAATAAAAATGTGCAAAAATAAACCGTTAAGAAAACCGCGTTAAGAAAAGAGTTAAATATATAAAAGTTAAATATATTAATTAAGCATGCATAGCTTCTATAAAATGATACATGTCATTTAATTCATACTTTAGAACTTGACTGTACATCACACTCGGGCATTCAATCGCACGATCGACCCAAGCAGCTGTCATCTATGAAACCATTAATGGATTACAGTTGCAGTCGGTAACTCATCTCTCATGATAAAACGTTGGGACAACCATTATGATTCACCCTGTATATATATATATATATATGTGTGTAAAATCATAATAATAATTAATATTTTTTTAAATTTAGTAAATAAAAAATATTATAAATTTGTTATAAAATATATTTTATATCTAAATAAATATAATAAATCTAGACAGGAATTTTTCCATTCTTTGTTAAAATGTAATAATATCAACATAAAACATAAATTTTTATAAAATTGATTGCTTAATGCAAATAAAATTCAAATTTTTAATAAACAAATTTTTAACGTTCTTTTTATATTCATTTTTCATATTATAATATTTTTAAAAATTAGGATCGAATGGTCTATATTTACTGTGTTAAATTTTATTTTTTTAAAGAACACTTCAAAACAAAGATTTTGCCAAAACTGCAGAAGAAATAATTGAGTAATTTTTAAAAGAGTGCAAAGAAACTTACTATATGCCACCTGTACAAAAAAAGTATTCAAAAAATGATAAAGCTGGTGTCTCAAGAGGAAAATTAGTCGATAAATTTCGTAACGCATTAAAATTTATCCGTTCTGCAAAAAAACTGAAAAATAATAACAATCAAATTGAACAAAATGTTGCCATTGTAAGCCAAGGTATTAATATTTTGTATTAAGATTGTATTAAGGATGGAAATTTGGAAATATATATGTATATAATTGATTCAATAAATGTTTGCTTTTTCAATGCTTCTCAGCTAATGATGAATAAACTGCAGAATACAAAGTAGAATTTGGTTGATTCATAATCAAAAACCATAGGAAGAAGTTAATTAAAAATGGGATGCGTCATCTATTACGCGTTGAAGATTGCACTAGTAAAACGTACAAAAATGTTAATGATATATTTATAAAGTGGCCCATACTGAAATTGGATTCTTCTTATGTATTCTTATATGTTGTTCTTTTTATATCATGTTATATCATTTTATAAAGAAAAATTATAAAAAGATTGTAAAATAATTATGAAAAGAATTATCACAGTTACTTAGATTCATATAATTATTTATATAATTTATATTAATTATATAATTACTAAACAAAAAAGAAATTTTAAGTTTAGTCATGCGATCGGATGATAGTTTTATTTTGAATGTTTCTGCAATTTTTTTCAAGGAATGTTAATTATCATTCTATTGATATTTAATTCTTTATTGAAAACTTAATTTATTAAAAGTAGGATGGCAAGTTCAAATAGATATTGATATTTTTATTTGTTCTTATAGATTGAAAGAGATTTTGATAGAAAATTCGCTGATTGTAAGGAATGATTGATGTAAATGATTGGAACGTAAATTTCGAAAATTTTTTTTTATTTAAAAAAAATATATACGAGATAGATTCTGAAACTTTAGTGCACGCACAAAATTTAAAATTGAATGAGTATTTATTTTTGCATTACGATTCATTTTAATTTATATTAATATAAATAATCTATTTTATTATATTAATATAAATATTTAATTTATATTAATATGAAAATAATATAAATAATATTAATAAAATCTATTAATACATTATATATATTAATTTCTTTGTAGATTTAAAAATGGCCCATTAAGTCGAGTAAAATTACTTTTAAGATTGGAAAGAAAAAGAAGAATGTGGAAATCTACAATCTCTGAAAGTCAGAAAGGAATTTTAATTTCATTCTATTCATTTCTGAAAATCTGAAATGAAAGTTGTTTATAAAACAATTTTTTATAACACACTTGTTGACGCCTCTTTTAGTTTTTTTAAAAATGTATTTGTTAAAGTTAACATTGTTATAACATCGTTTTATAGAATAGAATAAATTTCTCATGATTTGTGAACTTATTTTAGATACCTGGAGATTGAAAAAGGAGATTGAAAAATATGTCAAGATAAACAAAGTAAAATGCTTCAAATGAATCTTACGATGCAATCTTTTATAATCGTCGTCGGTCAAGAAATAATTTCAATCGAAAATATACATCCGACTCGATACAACATTGTATTCTATACCGGTTGAAAGAATTGGATGTATTATTTAAGATTTTTGTAACATTTAATACGTGTTATCTAAAAAAATATGAAAATCTAGTATTTAATCCAGTGGGGAATTTATGAGATCCACACGATTTTTATTTCTATTCTCTAACTATTGTAATAAATTATAACTATTGTATTGGAACTATTAAAACTACAAAAAAACTTGTTCTAAAATATGAAAATATTGTAATAAAATGTTTTAAAAATATTATAATTACAACAAAAATATAATAAATTTGTTTTTAATATTTCAATATTGTTCTTAAATTTATTTCATATTTTATCATTTAAAAAATATTTTTTGGATATTTTGGATATTTTTATTTAAATATTTACTAATAATTACCAAATGATTTATTTATTTCAATCAAATATTTAATAATAGTAAACAAATTGCTCACCTTTTCAATATATAGTTCTAGTAAGTAAATGCTTATTAACTATTACAAAATTGCTTTTCTTTTAAATCAAATATTTAGTAACAATTACCATATTTTCTTAATTTCTTGTTACCACGATTTAGTAATAATTACTAAATATTTGATAATACTTATCAAATATCTTAATTTTTTGCTACCGATTTGATAACAGTTATTAAAGTTTTGTTGAAGGAATCAAATTTGTAATTGAGTGAATTAAATTCTCTGAAATAAATATTTTATTCACTTAATTAATTTTTTTTATAATTGTTACTAAGTATTTACTTAGCATTATTTACCCAAATCATTTAGTAATTGTTATTAAATCCTAGTATCTATTACTAAATCCTTTTTTCAATGCATGCTGTTGAATTTGTTTTAATTATTATTATGATATAATGATTAATTTTTCATGTTTAATAACTCTATCTACAAACAAACATTCGGTACACCGAGTCTCGTTTATCTCCTATTATTGTTATGCAAGATTTAGAGACCCATACACGAAATAAACTCAAATTAGATTTATCGTTTTTTGTAAGATATGTGGATGATATTACGTTGGCTGTTCTCACCGATAAAATCAATAGCATCCTCAACATGTTTAACAGCTACCACAACAGATTATAATTTATCATTGAACACAAAACTAACCACAGTCTTAGCTCTTTAGACTTATCTTTAATAAGAACTGATGACAAATTAATTATTGACTGATATCAAAAGTTCATCTTCTCAGGTAGATGTTTATCTTACTATTTGTATCATCTACCTTTGTCACAAAATTAACACTATCTATGACTTGGTGGACAGAGTAGTTTTGTTCTCCCACCCAAAATTTCACAAGAAAAATCTTGAATTTGTCACTAATATATTACTAGACAATGACTTTCCATTAAACGTGATCTTCAATAAATATATGACTGAAAAAATTGTTTAATTCTAAACTGAATTCTAACGATAATAAATAAAATACCGATAACAATAAATCTGTTAAACATGCTGAGAGAAAATATATATCTATTTCCGTATATAAAGAACGTATCTGAGGTGGTTGCATCTGCAAGAACAAGAAATGTATTCATTTTGTAGGCTATAAATGCTTTAATAAACTTAGCAGGTTTATTAAAGTTCAAAAAGATAGAGACACTGATGGATAATAATAATGTCATATATAAAGTCCTGTAAAAATTAACGCATCATACGTAGAACAAACGAAAAAAACAACTAAATAAACACGTTAAAAATATTATTAGGTTAGACCCACAAAAAAATTTTGTTATCAGATCATATTTTTGAATACGATCATTCGATGGATTGGGAAAATGTTAAAATTTTAAATTAATTTGAATCAAAATGCTATAAAAGATTAATTTCAAAAGTGATACACATCAAAGAACAAAAAATAGTCTTAATTTAAATAAGGATATGGAGTTGTTGGATGATATTTTAACATACTTGATAGACTTGCCAAGGACACATAAATTCTGATTATTCTTTATTATTTTTATTCTTATTAAGTTGTTCTTATCTTGACCGCTACGACGCTCATTTACGTTTCAAACGTCATACGAGATGGACGCTAGTGCACATCGCTCGCTTACTGTATAAGTTTCAATCTTATATATCTTTGCTTTATTGTAAGTTACTCAATATTTTCTTTCTTCATTTTTTGAACATTACCTTTTACTTTTATTTCTCACTCGGTTTTTTACTAGTTTTATTTTCGGACCTCAAAAACTATTATAACTTAAAACAATTTTTGAAATGCTAATATATCGAATTTACAGTTATTATGATACTTTAATTTGTTTACATTATGTAGGTTTAAAATTACTATATATGAATAGTTTAAAATTATTATACATGATGGCTGATGATAGCTAAGTAAGCTGAAACGTTCCAATTTTTAGACTCGTCGGATTAAAGATTTATTAATACTACATCTTATTTCTCTTGCTCGTTTATTGGCCTATTTACCTATTTATTTATACTTTTTCTTTTATTTACGTACGAGCGATATTATACTGTTTGACATGATAATACCAATTTTATTATTAGCTTCAATTGCCCGATTGTGATGTCCCGTTAACAATGTAAACAATTCTTCCGTCATTCTGATTATTGTATTAAACAATATTATATTTTATTAAACAACGAAAGTGCTCGTGCTTCGATAGTGAATCACAAATAATGTTAAATATAACATTTTTTGATGACGGAAATATATTATTTCTTTATTTGTTTTGTGAAAAATTTTTTATTTACAACATTTTTATATAATTGCTTAATTCAATCTAACTTCTATTTTCACGTTTTATGAATTCTTGAAACAGTAATGTATTTTAAGACATTATGTGCTGCAAATGTCACTTAAATGAAAGTTATTAGCTTATGATTAGTTTCATCATAATTACTTGTAATATTTTATAACATGCATTTTTTACGCGTCTCACTTTGCAGCATCTCGATCAGAAATACAAATATTAGCATTAATGAGAGAATATTATAAAAAAATAAAACCTTTTTTCGTATTCCTAATTAATTTTATAGTGATTTTAAACATTATATAGACGGACATCGCTAACTCATCCGGCCGTGCAAGATTTCGTATTAAACTTATAACTCACCTTTTAGACGTTATAAAGATTTGTAATATTTTGCAACGAAGTGGCGTTTACTTCGCGCTAACTGAGTATAAGATCCGTGACAACAGAACTTATATATGTGCACGTTGCTTAACCGGTACGAGTTAAATTATATCCTTCAATCAATTATATCCTTCAATTTATTAGCCTAGAGGCTCCTTCTTTCATGTTTACCTTCAAACAAGGTCGCTAATCTTCCGTTAACTGAGTCAAGGGTAATGATCTTTTTAACTCTTATTTTGATAAATATTGGTACAATATCTACCATAGCTTTACATTTCGTTAATTTTACGAACGCGATTGATATACTAGATATATCAATGTCATGTTATAACTAATTGTTAAAATGTCTAGTAAATCCACTTAACTGTGTATAATTTGACTATTGAATGCCTCATACATATCTGAAAGAATTCGATTCCAAATTATAAACGAAATCGAATTGAAAGCTTGTTTTATCACACATTGTACATATATTGTTTTAGCACACTCACGAGTTTAGTCACATATGCGAATAGCATTTTCAATACTAGGACTGTTTTCTGGCTAAAGTTAAAATTATGTATCACGCTTTGCAGCCAGAACGGATTCAATTCTGGTTAATTCGTGTTTTCTATCGCGGACATTACATCGTATCGGAAATGATAATCACTAATTCAATTTTCGACTTTTCTTCCTTCAAATTATTTTATAAATAAATAAGTTTCTAAGAAATAAATATATAAAAATAAACAAATATACAACTAACAAAAATATAAAAATTTTGATGTAATTGATAAGCTTTAATGGAAATGTTTTTTGGACATTCTTTACATATATAATCAATATTATAAAACGGTAAAAATATGTATATAATAGATATTATATAGTATTAATTAAGGTCATGTATCAATTTTGATTAATAAATTTAGCAAATTTACATCAAACTAATGTTAATCTAATGCGCAAGTATTCATCATTATTTGTAATTAAATATATTTTAATATATTTACACAATGTTACAAGTGAGTGAAGAAACACATTAAAAATTAATTTTATTGTTGATATATTTTTACGTAATCTTGTATAATTTAATTTATATCTTTTTTGCGTATATAGAATATTAGAATGTACTGTTTTATAATTTAATTATATACATTATTTTACGAGCAAAAAATTCTTTGACGAATCAAAGTTAAATCTCATGACTGATATAGAGATAAGAGAATGGAATCACTTGTATTATTGGGGTCAATGTTATAACCTTGTAAATAACTAGTGGCATACCAGTGGTTACCCTTATTAAGAAGGTCATCAGGAAGTTGCTAATACTATAAAGGACTATAATCAGGCTTTTTTCTTTTTCTTTCTTTCTCTTTTTTTCTCCTTTTCTGTAGGATCTAAAATTTTAAATCGCTTGGAATAGTAATCATTACATTACATTTAATACATTTGTTGCGTTTTTATTGTTGTATTACGTACGTGCATATGAATTAAGGCGTATAAACAAACGTTGGTACTAATAAAAAGTCAACGAGGAAAAAAGGCAAAGAAAGAAAGAATAATATAGATTTGGAAATATATATAAAATAATATAAATAGAGCATTTATTGGCATCTCTTCAATTCTTATTGCCCATTATAGAAAAAATCTTTGATCATGTAAAATATATTGTAACATGTAATAAAAAAAGATAATTTTTTTCTTTTAATTGCATATCTTGTGTGCATTATACGCATATAATATTTCGATAATTGTAGCACTTTCAATTAGATCCTAATTATATTTTATATTATATTTACATTATATTTTAGTATTTAATTATGTTTTTTCAATATTAAATTGTTAAAACTGATTTAATAATTCAATAATTTAGATATCACTGAATGTAAATTTATTTCTATAAAGATAAACAAAGAATTAGTAGAAAATATTTTATCTAATAAACGCAACTTTTTATAACTCTAGAGAGATCTTCGATACCTATTTTAATTTTTTGTCTCTTTTTTTCGCTATTTATCACAAAATTATTATAATAAAAAAATTTTGCAAATTAAAATTTTGCGAATATTTCCCGTTTTATGATAATATAGAATGTCGAAGAGATAGATAGAGATAGATTCTGATAAATCGATGCATGAACTGCTGGCGTAAGAGCTTTCCCAAGGATTGGTATGGATCCACTTGCACATGATCCACGCGAGTAGTCTTGATTAATGTAGGTTGTTACACAGAAACTCTTTCGATTTTCGTAGGCTCCACGATATTGTATTCTTGAAAAGTTTCAATCGGTTTGCTAACAACGATACAACGAGTGAAAACGTGTTCCCCGATTGGTTCCACATGTTCTGGAGTTGCAGTGTCGCGAAGAGAACACGTGCTCGAATGTGCCCGGCGTCTTCAATGAATGTTTTAGTCGTATCATCTCGACCAAAACCTAACTGAAAATTGTATTTTGTCATTAATACTTACATATACTTACATATAAATTTGATTTAAAAAATAGAGATAAATATTTGATTTAAAAGAATACTGTATATTTATGTATCGTATTACGATACATAAATATTTTATACATATTCATAATAGTATTAAAAAGTCATAATTGGTTTCTGTATAAGGAAATTAATCTAATATCTATAATTATTTAAAAAAATTAACTTAGATGAGACTAACTTGTATCTATATTGTATTTCTCTCTCATTAGATAATCTTGCAAAAAAATTATAAATCTAAATTATTTAATATCGAAAAAATTGATTGATTCAATTAATTATTAACTGGAATTTTGCAAATTATTAAATTAAATTTTCTGCACATTACTAGATTTAAGAAATAATTTTCTTTAGTATTAAGCAATAAAAAATATTTTTTATTTGAAATTAATTTGTCACTTATTAATGTATATGTAGCATGAAAAGAAGACATTAAATTTAACATAACGTAAAAGTATTGTATTTAATATATTTATGGACTATTCAATCATACTAGAATAGTGAAACTATCCAATATCTTATATTTGATTTTTCAGAAATGGAATCCTTAAAATGAAAGTTCTCTTTGTATAGGGTGGGGCAAAAGTCGCGAAGAGATTTGAAAAATTAATAACTTTTTTAAATTTAATTCTTTTTTTTTTCTTTATAAAATAATAAAATATAATATTTGGAGATTTTTTAAAATCTAGGTGTGAAAGATTACGTCACGTAAGTGACCGCCATTTTTAGTCTTGCAAAGTTGAGCTCTTTCAAGAGCATTTTCCATGACATGTCAGAGTATCTGGCCCCAACGTTCTTATTTCGACTCGAATATTCTCCTTCAGCTGCTGAAAGGTTCTAGGTTTGTTGACATACACCCTTTCTTTCAGATATCCCCAAAGGAAATAATTAGGGGATGTTAAATCCGAACGGGCAGGCCAATTGAATCCTGAATTTTTGGAAATTAAACGTTCGCCAAAAATCTGCCTTAGGAACTGCATAGTGGCTGGAGCAGTGTGTGTAGTGGCCCTATCTTGTTGGAACCACATCTCTGGATTGTCAGCGAGAGCTGGTCTTAGAAAATTTTGGAGCATATCCCGATATCGCTCGCCATTTACAGATAGAGCATTGCCATCGTTGTCTTCGAAAAAGAATGGTCCAATAATTCTTTGGGACGTAATTGCGCACCGTACTGTACATTTAAGTGGATGTAATTGCCGCTGATGAACTACCCTTGGGTACTTCTTGGTACCCTATATTCTGCAGTTCTGCTTGTTTACAAAACCATTTAAGTGGAAATGGGCTTCATCGCTCGTTATCAGAGAATGAATGAATTCATTATGTTCTCTAGCCAATTCTTGCAAGCGAACTGCATAAATTATTCGTTGTTGGAAATCTCCTGGCTTTAATTCTTGCACTAACTGCACCTTATATGGAAACAGATGTAAATTTCTCCTTAATATTCTGCGTAAAGACCTCCGAGACATCTGCAGCAGAACGCCTTCGAGTTGATGTTTCAGGATTCTCCTCAACACTCTCCTGAACGCGTTGAATATTTGCTTCATTCATTACAGAACGTGGTCTTCCGCTTTGTGGAAGATCTCTAACTGAGCCTTGTTCTTGGAAACGTACCACTAAGCGTCGAATCATCGATTCAGAGGGCGGATATTAAAATGACGACGATAGGCTCGTTGAGTTTGAATTATTGATCGATGATGTTCAAAATAAAGTTCTATGATTTTGATACGCTGAATAACGTTGTAATCTTCCATAATTAATCTCCCGGATTTATTTTACACAGTCCTAAAAAGAAAAAAAAATTAAAATTAAATTTAAAATAGTTATTAATTTTTCAAATCCCTTCGCGACTTTTGCCCCTGTATATACGAAATCTTTAGCAAGAATCTTTTTATGTACCATGAACAGTTAAGAGTTCAATTTATTTTGATTGATTTTACTATTTTTGGTTTTTTAGTATTATAGACGAAGAATGATCGTGGGGAGCAAATCGCACGATAAGTATATCTATAAGTGCCATTTGATTCAGCGAATACATGAGACTTAGAAGTGCGAATTTATAAAAAAGACAAGATGTTGCAAGGATGTATTTTTTTTACACATGAAAAGATTGATATGTCTGTGAAAGTAAAAACAAAAACTATTATAGATGTTTGTTCCATTTCATAAGATTAAGTTACTTGCATTTTTTCAAGTTATTTACTTTTACACATTTGAAGTTTAGAGACGATTATTTCGGTTGTGGTGCAAGAAATTTTATGGTTATCTGAAAATCATGTATTTCCACATGAAATTAATCGTTTTCTTTTCTTTTTCTTTCTCTTTCTCTCTCTCTCTCTCTTTCTGTCTCTCTCTCTTTCTCTGAATCCGAAAATAATAAAATTAAAGCAATTGAAGCAAGGCAGATGAAAAAAATTTATTTTACAATATCAAAAAATAGAAAAAAGAATGCGGCCAAAATGTTCTCTAATTAAGGAAATAAGAAATCACATCAAAATGTCATTTAAAAAAAATCCAAGTGTTTTTTTAATTGAATTTTTTTACCTCCATTGACTTTTGGCAATGAAAGTACCACCAATTAATTCTTTTATCCATTGAAAAGAAGTCATAAGCTTTCAAACAAGTTTTTATACACCGCAAAACACCGACGTTTTCATAGTTTTTTAAATTAAAAATTGTTTTAAATATGAAATCTTTGGAATCCTATAACTTTGGAACAGAAAATAGATGCAAAATGAAATTTATATATATTATATTTGTTTTCAGCTCAATGAGATCTTTTATTTAGTACCTATTTCAATCCCTTATTTCCCTAACTGGATTGGGGGATATCAATATCATGCCCAATACATATTAGGCCGCATTCTTTATGCAATTTTCAACTAAAAGTCCTTTTTTCATTATTTTTGTCTACTCGCTTTAATTTTATTATTTTTAGATTCACAGAGAGAAGAGAGAGAAAAAGGGGAGGCGTAACCAATTTTACATAGAAATACATAATTATTAGACAATCGCAAAATTACATCTTGCATCGCGGCCGAAATGACTTCTTCTAACTGCAAATATAAAAAAAAGCCCAAATAATGTGATCTCGAAATGGAACGAACATGATAGATTTTATTTCTACTTTCGTATATCTATTTTTTCGTGAATGAAAAGCTATCGCTCGGTGACATATTTCGTAGAATAATTATAAATTTAACTGTTTAAAAATCGAGCTTCCATAAAAATTTCTTTTCTTAGAGCAAAATTATCAAAATCTTTATAAGACTAGAAGAAGATTTTAAACTTTGTACCATTCTTGCACAGCTTCATGCTTGTGTTGCATGCATTCTCTAGATTTATTATACAGAGTATTTAAAAAATATACGAATTAAATGAAATACACGCATTTTATTGTAGAATGTTATTTCTACAAAAGATTTCATATATTTATACTCATACAAGAAATTTATATATTACTATTCGATAATGCATTAAGCAGAAAATTAATTTTTTTTATATGTTTCAGAAATATTTGAAGTAAAAATCGGTGATGTAGAAATTGTTTACCTGAAGAAGGCCCGCTTGATTGGCAGTGACACGAAAGTCAGGATTTTCAACTATAATGGATTCGTTCTCCAAGTCAGAACCGGAAATAATCGGTGCAGGTGTCGACAAAGGAAGTAGCAAAAGTGACGGTGACGCGTGAATGGCTGGTGAATGAGAGATGACAGGCGGGACTGTAACGTGAACGGAAGCATATGCAACTACAGGAATAGCGGCTGATACTACTGGTGCATCGGCGATAGCACTGGCATGAATGTAGATATCATGAATTTGAGGATAAGTCAGAGATAGGTTGTTAGTTACAGGCTGGATCATGGTCTTTTCTGATCCTTTCTATATCTTGAATATCGGCTAGTTGAGTTCGACTACGGTTGATCCAGCTGGACGGATAATTACTCATTTTTCAATATCATAAAATTGTTCTTGGATTGCTGGATTGCTTGGACGACGTACCTGATATATAGTTATTGCATGCAAATACATATATAGAAATACAAATACATATATACGATTATACGCTCTATCTATAGAAAAATTTGTGTATTAAATTAGTTTTATAAAAAAATTAATTGTTGTATAGTACACTGCACATATAAATGCATCGTATATATCCGGATTATTGTGCCATTGACAGTATAATTTATTACTGAAATATTTTTTATCGTATTATTTTAAATTTTCAACCACATTCAAAATATACCTACCTCAATCTTCCGAGTAATAATAGCAGGCTTTACTACATGAACCTGTTTCTGTAATAGAATAGAGGTTGATCCTCAATTGTAGTAATCGGTACTTGGGATAACGTTGACACATGCTTAACGAAAGGTACCGCGGTTTCTGTGAGGACTTGAGCAGTCGCATATTCGACATAATGCGCCTTAACCTTTGCGGAAGTTGCAGATGCTGCATATGGAAGATACGCTGCGATTTGCAATGGTAAAAGTATAGGTATATATATGCGAGAGATGCTTCCTGAAAGTCATTCACCCCAGTCGGATTCAAGTACAGCATCTTGATAGATCGCATAGATCAATGTGCAGCAACGCTGCTATTATCACGAATAACTGCATTCTGAGAGTAAAATGTTGCAATATAAGATTCCATCTAAATAATCGTTATGCATAATAAAAAATTTTTTATTTCTGTTAAAACCAGTACTTGTTAAATTTTTTATGATAATTTATTAACATATCCGAATGCTAATTTAACATAATATGATTCTATTATTTGAATATTTTGTTTTAAATTGATGTTCAATATTTTTTAATGTTAAAATAACATAATTTATGAAATTAAATAAATAAATAATAAAAATAAAATAATATAGTTTTAAAATGTAAATTCTAAAATAAATAGAATGTATTAATTTAACATATTATAAATATTAGTATTACTGAAGAAATATGTTTCCGCAATTTGTTTCTAAATTGTGTCAAAACGTATTTTGTATTAACTTTTTTAGATAATATTTGAGTTATTTACTAATATAACTATTGTCTAACATAATTATAGTGATATTTTCTAACATACTTATCTTGTGTTAAATTGATACAAAAATTGGGTAGATCGTTTAGAACACGTGATATGAATTAAATTTAACATAAATTTTTTAACTGTGTGCATGTATATATGTGAAAAGATTTCTTTTTTTTGTTGTTTGGTCTTATAAAGCATACTTGATGAATGATAAACTTGAACAACTATACTTCATTTTCATAAAAAGACTCTAATGCACTAACTTTGATTTAATTGTTATCTCAATATTTAAAGACAAAATAATTTTTCTGGAAATTATCACTTGTGAGAGAATGATCTCCACACCTTCGAAAACACATCAGATGATGCATAAAGTGACGAAGGGTTGTGAAGGGAAACTGTTCGGCCGTGGCATTCAAACTTGTTTATATAGATACACAGTAGGCATACAGCATTTGCCCCTTCCAGCGAAAATTACCATTCTGAAGTCCCTTCCAACGATGCAAGAATCAGGCTCACGAAATCCGGTCAAAATTAGGTCGATCTGTCTCCAGGTTCGCAAATTCGGTTCATATCGATCAAACCAATATGGATATTCAATATATCGTCTCTGGTTCTTTCGCAATTATTTATAAACTGATGAATATTTGTCTTTGATTACGAATCTTAAGTTTTAATAAAATTAGCTAATAATTATGATACTCCATAGTTTAAGTGTTCTATCGATTCATTATGAGCAATTAATCGTTAGTTAGCTAATTTCAACGGTATTAATTAAAGTATTAGGTAGAGAAATAGAATGAATAAGAATTAAAAACGTTGAGAGAAAATGTACAATTAATATAATACAGATGACGTTGTTTTAAACAATTTGGAATTTATGTTAACATTTTATTAAACGATCCATAGCTTTTTAATTAATTGAAAACTTATAATCATTGTATTGTGTATTATAAACATTCTATAATATTTCTGTAATATTTCAATTATAAATATTCTAACTCCAAATTTTCTTTCATAGACATTCAAAAGTAAAAAACATTGAATTAAATTCGGTCAACTCTTTTTGAATAGCTTTTTACAATTATTATATATTGATATCAAATTCTCACCCTGGATCTATTTAAAATTTCGGTGGAATTGTGCGAGAATGTTTCGACGAGTTCTGTTTTGAATTTTGCACTAAATCCAATATGCAACAAATCTCCCAATTTATGTTTTTACTTATTTATATTTTTACTTTTTATATTTACTTTTATATACTTTTATATTTACTATTTATATTTTTTACTTATATTTAATAAAACGTACACGTTACAAAAATTTATTTTGAAGGATAAAAAAATTATATTGATATAATTAAAGTATAAAAAGTATAAAACTTGTAAATTTCATTTAAACAATAATATATTATTTATTATGAAATTAATAAAATAAATTACTCAAAAAAAAGCTTTTAAATAAATTCTTGTTTTTTATTTAAGTTATTATAAGAATTTCTACAAATAAATAAGTTATTACTTATAGACAAACAAGTTTACTATTGATAAAAAATATAAATTGAATTTTTCCAAATAAAATCTAGAAAAGTTTTAATTATATATGCGCGCGCGCACGCACACACGCACGCACGCACGCACGCACGCACGCACGCACGCACGCACGCACGCACGCAC
>JANQDE010000749.1:6795-22806 GCA_037157785.1 Cephalotes varians
AGATAATGATGTGCAATGAAATAATGGACAATATTTTCTAAACTAAATTATATCGATTATATTCATTTATTTTTTTCATACATAAGTTTATATGTTAATGTTTTTTTTTTAATAAATTTTATGTTATAATTAAATTTATTAAAGTAATATATAAACTGAATTATTAAATGTAAAGAAAGGTCTTTCAAAAATAACAAACATTATTTAAATCTATACATACATGTATAATTATTCTAATAACCTAGTTATTGTGTACTTCGACTAATTCTCATTCTTATTCATCAATTCAGTGAATAAGAATAAGAATTTTCAAAACTAATTCTCATTCTTGCTCATCACAAATAAATAAATAATGCGTCGTGAATTACAAAGTACAAGTGTGTTTTTTTTCCTTTGTCTTTCTTGTTTCTTTTGCAGATTCATTTGATGTTCAACAGCTACGACAACAGTTGCAAGAGTCAACAGTTTTTTAAATTTTTTCATTTTTATTGAATTATTCATTTTTAAATATTGTCACATAAGATATCCACTGTATGTAGGTTATATGTACAATATTTTTATATTTCATCACACACACACACACACAATTCATCACAGTTTCTAACGTCTTTTTACTGCAACGCCATCTGATTCTATGCAAGAAGTTGTTTCTTGCGCGAAGGACTTGGTTCAATTTCTTTACCCAATTTTTTGCATCGTGGACACAAGGCTGTAGGCCTTGGGCCCGGTGTCCACGATGCAAGAAATTGGTCCAAGATCTTGAACGGAGAGAGGATTAACCAATCGCATTGATCAAGTGACCGAATTATTCAAATGCGATTGGTTAATCCTCTCTCCTTTACATGAAATAGATATCGTGGACACAGGTATTTTGACCATGTCCCCTCTTATTAGTCCAAAGGCAGAAGTTAGCCTGAATCCTCATGCAGACACTGGCGCTTTGGGGAGGGTCCTGTTAGCACACGTCCCGATAGCACACGTCCACACACATCGCCCGGTGCTTAGAGTTTTTCCACTGGATCACCAATCAGAAAATTTTATTTTAAATTAGCCAATCGGCGACGTGGGCTATCGGAGCCCACCCGGCGCTTTGACACCGAGTGATGATTGGGTAAAGTGTTGTTTTTACTAGAAACTTTCTAGAAAATTTTTACTAAAACAACACTTTATCCAATCAGCGCTCGGTGTCAAAGCGCCAGTGTCTGCATGAGGATCCAGGCTTATACAACCGTTTAATGCAACTCAAAATGCAACAATCTTTCTCAATAGAATATTTATTAGGCAGTATTAATAAAAGAATTGCAATTATGATATGTAAATTTATGCACAAAAGTGAAAACATTAAATTTTAAAATGTAAAGAATACTTCTTGAACTAGTAGAAAGGATTCCTCCTTAACGGGCAAAACGGAAACGTAAAAGAAAGAATAATAGCAAGAAGCGGAAATCTCTAATTTGCCGAAAGTAAGAATACTAGCAAAAGTATTAAAGTGTTCCAAAACCTGGGGATTCTTCCCCAATGAGCCAAGTTACTACGACTGGGCTCTGGGCCAATAGGAGTCCAGTACTCGCGAACTAGAGAGCATGATACGCTGACGATAGTCGGATATCCATAGGCCAATAAAGAAGAAGAAAGAATAGAGATAATAGAGTACGAGAGACATAGGCGCGCCTAAGTGGAAATGATTTGTCGATAGAAAGAGGAAGAATATATCGCTTTAACTTGGGTGAGGTCCGTTTGGCCACGTCCCGATTGACCACCAGCCACTCACAGCGCTTGAACAGGGGAAAGCCTCTAGGCACCGGCTGCTGTGAGTGGCTGTGGTCAATCGTGACCGTGGTCAAACGGGATGCTCCCTACTTGTGTCGACTTGTGTCACCAAATGGAAGACACCTTATATCTATTGTAGACCAGGACTTAAGTTTGTTGTCTGCAATTTTGATTTTGTTCCTGCTTTTCTCCTCTTGTTCGGCTCCTGCTCACGTGGGTGGGGAATTATTTGCGTTTTTGATTTTGATCGAAAGGACTTTGATTTCGAAAGCGGTGCCATTAACAGTAAAGAAGAAGAAGAGTGATTATCAAGCATGATTTTAACCTAAGCCACTGACAAGTAGATGAAAGATCAATTATGCATCGTTTTGCAAGAAACAAATGGATTTACAAATGAAACCGAGTAGATCTTTGCCGC
Source organism: Cephalotes varians (assembly GCA_037157785.1). Taxonomy (NCBI): domain Eukaryota; kingdom Metazoa; phylum Arthropoda; class Insecta; order Hymenoptera; family Formicidae; genus Cephalotes; species Cephalotes varians. Next base: position 8,984 of record JANQDE010000749.1, read on the forward strand.
CGTTAGTCGAAGGTAGGATTCATGGCAGTCTAAGGCTCATTATTAATGAGATTTTTTGGATTAGAACAAATCCTGGTGATGTTACAGTAGTGGCTTCTTGGTGGGGTGAACATGATAATGCACAGTTCAGGTGATTATAATATTCTTACTATTCTTAAAGCAACCTGTTTTATGATAAATAAAATGGCAAAAATGAAATAATATAAATGAGTTTTATGTTAATTATTTTATGTTGATTTATGTATCTGAAATTATTTTACTGTTTTCTTTTTATAATTTTATATAACAAAATATTTTCATATTTTTTCTCAGACCAAGAGATAGTACCACAGGAACAGAAAGAACAAATGAGTATATAACTGAAGTATATGCTATAAAAACTAATGCAACACTTTTTAAAGATTATATTAAAAATTGTGATAAGATAGAACTAGTAATTGTTGCAGAAAATATCCATGAGGTTATTGGTAGGGGATATGTAGGAGATTTATCTAAAATATTTTTATGTAAATATTATTCTCAATTTATTCCGATATTGAATAATAATGGCCATAAGATAGGAAAATTACATGTTTCTTTGCAATTAACATATTTAACAAAACTTTCTAATATACAAATGAAAACATGTAAATATAATAAGAAAAAAGATAAAGATATTTTATTATTTGATGTTGACAATTTACAATATAATGAAAAAATGTCAATAAAATCTTACAACAATGTAGATGGTACTGAAGAGAACAAATCTAAAAAATCAGAAAAGATTGATATATATAATATGTATAGATCTATTCTTAAGACTAAACGATCAGAATTTCAAGAATCTAGAAAAAAATTGAATAAAATGATAATGGACAAGTTAGTTGCTCAGATTGTTGCTAGAGCACAGCATCTTAGAGAAGTGATATTAAAAGAGACTTACAAAGGAGATTCTTTGACTCTAAATGATAGTTCATTGAGCAATGGATTTCACTTTAATATATCAGAAAACAAAGAAAAACTTGACAAATATATTTTGGGAATGGAAATGCCTCCTTCAGAGGAAGAGAAAGTCCTGCATATGTTAAGATCGACATCTCCTAGTTTGATAGATCTGACATCTAATAGAATTACAATTGATAAAGACAATAATATAAGCACTGAATGTAACAAAAATTTCTCTGTAAGATTAGACAGTCCTAAAGAAGATTTATTGAATAAAAATGAGACTTGTACTGAGTTGAAAGGTTTGTAAAATACCAGATATAATAACTAGTCCATTTAAATGCTTTGAAGCTGGATGAAATGCTAGATTTTTTCCTGTCAATGGAACATTTCAAAGCATTTAGAGCGCTAAGTGGATTGCAGTCGATGTTACAATTACAATTGATATCACATTATTTGTATTATTTCAGAAACATATCCTTTAGATTATGTGAACAGTATTAAAATTTTTATCGAATCTTTTACATTGACACCCGCAGGATATAGACGTGCAAAATCTACATGTTTGCAACGTATGTAATTTTTTTATTTTATAGTTTGTAAAGTTTTTATCATATAAAAAATATGTTAACATATTTTTATAAGTATCTTGCTGAAGCTTACAAACATGTAGATATGTTCAATTTTGATTTAATTTTTTTTTTTAATGCAGATGGCGTACCATTATCATTGACATATTTTATTCAATATGATGCAACATTTGGATCTATAAAGCAAACAAATACCAAATCTAGTAAAGAAACTAAGTTTATAAGAACATGTGCTAAAAAACAAGTGGGTCAAGGTAAAAAGTTGGAAAATTATTGAAGTGCAAATATTATTTTTAGTTAAAATTATATGTACCAATAAGTATTTGATAGAAAATTATAATTTTTACAGTTGTTAACTTTAACTCTGAGGGTATTTATAGTATATCAAGACATAATATAAATAAAGATTTTTCTTTGAGATTTAAAGTTTTTGTCAAACATCATAACCAAAAACTTCCAACTGGATTAGGATTTGGTTTCATGAATATCAGTGACATAAATACTACAAACTTAAGTAGTACTCAATGTATAGCTATTGTAAATAAAGGCATAAAAATAGGTGAATTAAAAGTTACAACAGAATTAGGATATGATTTTCATTTTGGAAAAGAATTTGTTGGTAAGTATATTATTGAGAGATATATAATTTCATTAGATAGATTTATATTTTGTCAAATATTCAATAATCAAATTATTTCATCAGATGCTGTATCTAGAAAAGAAAACTTTCCTATTTTGAAGAAGAAATCTTTAATGAATTCAAATGGTAGTAAATATAAAAGTGCAACAGGAACTCATTCCTCCAAATCTAATTGCAAAGTTTCATCTGTCTCTACCAAGCAAATTGATTGTTTAATTAGTAATAGCAATAAGGACATAATTATTACAAAAGATACAATAGAACAGCGGAAACAAAGCTTAGATAATAAAAAGATTGATACAAGTAATCCAGAAAATGATACTAAAGATAAGGTAGCTTTGAACAATATAGATAGAGAGCTTACTCCAAATGAATGCTGTAACATTTATATTAAATGCTATTAAAAATTAAGCAAGAATATATAAAGTAATAAAGCTTATAAAGCCATAAGCAATAGGAAGCAATAGAAAATAAGATAATCTTAGCTCTTCATTGCTATTTTTTGTTAAAAGTTGGTGATTAGCTAAATTGTACTGCAGCACTCATCTGTTTGAAAGTATAGTAGTTATATTTTAAATAAATATGTATTGTATTATGTTGTTTATATTTGATTTTAGGTTTTACTTCATGGCTTAATATATGTAGCTGAGGGTAAAGATTTGGAAGAATGTAATACCTATCTAATATGTAGAGCATTTTGGCGAGAGGACAAAGCAACAAGTCAAATTTGCAATAATACGAAAAATCCATTTTATCATTTTTTTCAAGTAAAAAAATTTTTTTTTAAATGAAATTTTAAATAATAGAATATATAGATCGACGTGTAAAAATAATTAATTGAAGATCGATCTTATTCAGTCAAGCGGATCTTTGTGTTAATATTACTTGTGTGATATTACAATTTTTTTCACAAATTTTTTACAGTATGGGAATTTAATAGATGCGTATTAACATTATTATTACTATTAAATTGATTATCACTTTAATAACGTGATATTACTATTCCTGTTCTTCTTATGACTATGTTTCAAGACTGAAAATTTATTCGGCGCGTGGTTTGATGAATTCAAAAATATATATAATATCACACAAGAAATATTAACACGAAACCCTAGCTTGATCAAATAAAACCGATCTTAAAAAGCCGATTTTAAATAGCAAATAATAAAATATAGATCGACATGTGAAAACACAATTGATTAAAGATGAGTCTTATTCGATAAAAATCTTTGTGCTAATGTTTTTTGTGTGATTTTATGTACATTTTCAAGCTCATTTTCCTATTTTCAAAATAATTTTAATTGTAAAAGAGTTTTACTTTGAAAATATTTGTTCTAGCTAGTACCTTTGATTCATGGTATAGAATTATTGGAAAGAATCAGAGATAATTATATAATTATAGAGGTATATAATCGGCAAAGTAGTGGAATAGATAATTTGTTGGGAATAGCAAAACTACCTGTGCATCAATTATACATCGCATATAGAGATCCACTTGTTTTACCTCATTTATTATTATCGAAGGTAATTATGAGTAATTATATTTTAACCAAATTTTCAATTGATTATATAATTTGTGTTTTTACACAGTATCCTGTAATAAGTGTAGATGGTTGGATTAATGTTAATGATCCAGTAAGTGGAAAATTTTGCGGAAAGCTGCTTGCATTGGTCGCTCTTGGTACTGTGGAACAAATTGCACTATTAGAAGAATCAAGAGGTCTAAGAAATACCAATAATGTATTGCGAACAGATTATAGCTATCACTGCTGTATTCCTGATAATACTAACAATGTAATAGGCCAAGAGAATTTACAGTATAATGTTCCTGAGGTATCAAACATCAGTTCAGAGCAACCAACTAGAAAAAATTTAGCTTATCATGTTTATAGTATGCTCGATCGAGATTTAGCATCTGTTGATTATAAGACTCAAGAAAGTCAAACGGATATTTCGAGTTTAAAAAATGCAAAACTACAAAATTCAATACAAAAAGCTGTATCTTCGGAACACTTGACTTTATGCGCCTTAGTTGATCGTTTAACAAATATATTACATATTAATAAAATCAGTACAAACCAATCGGCTCAAACAGAGATGAATCAAGTTGATGAAGAGGAAGTATATAGAAATTTATGCTTGAATACATTGAGTAGTAATAATCTTACAACTGATGATAGCGATAATTGCAATCCGAAAAATGATTTTCGATTACCTATGGAAATGTACAGAAGTGTCGGTGTTGGTGCTGAATATGTTGAAGACTTAGATCAACAGCAAAATAATGCTTATAATAATCTTTCCAACTCTTTAAAGGAAGAAAATGCACAAAAAGAATCAAATATTAATTCCAATAATTCTTTTTTCCGATCTATTATTGAAATTGAATGTGCACTGCATTTGCCAAAAATTGAAGGAGTGAACAAATCAGCAGAACCAAGTACATATGTAACCTTTCAAGATTTAACTCATAAATTGAATTCTCCTGATCCATTAAATTCATATATGATTACAAATGTTTTTCCACATAGTTGCAATCCAAAATGGAATTGGAAATGCGATGCAAAGCTCTCAACAGACTTACTTTTAAATGTATGTAATATATTTATGTTTTAAATATGTCTAGTCATTTATGTTCTAGTTCAAAACATGATATAACATAATATTTGATGAGAGAGAGAGAGAGAGAGATTCCATGAGAACATATCCATATGATTAATCCTTATGATATAACTTTCCTTTTAGACGCTCATGTGATGTGAGCATTTATAAATTCTTATTTAACATTTGATAAACAATAAGGATAAAATGATTTAAGAGTGTCAATAAGCACAAATAGAATATAGCTATAGTTTTAATTTACATTCTACTTCTATGATTTTTTTCAGAATCAAAAAAGATTAATTCTCAAAGTGTGGCATTTAATTGATCCAGATATATCTAAAGACATAAATTTAAGAAGAGATATTGTGATCGGTTTTTCTGCTATTGATCTTTCGGTTCTACTGGCTGGATTTCCTACAATATCCGGATGGTTTCATATCATGGACTTTACTGGAAAATGCAATGGACAAATTAAAGTACATTTCTGTGATAATTTGTATCGAGAAATATTTAATATAAAAAAAATTTCACTTTTCTTCCACACACATATATCTATGTATATAAAATTTTTATTTTAGATAAGTATAACACCACTGGATAATTTGTCATCATTAGGAAAATTTTCATCAATTAATGCTGTTAATTTATCAAAATGCAGTAATTTATCACAGACAAATTGGTCACATCTACATGATGCACCTTGCATTAATACAAATAGTGTACATCAAATATCATATGCAAATCAAAATAATGACAAATATGTACAAAATGATTGTAAATTAAATGCCGATATAGGTCATAATTTAGAAGATGTTTCTATGACTTTCTTATCATCTTCTTTGAAGTAAGTGATGCCAAAGTTATTATAATTATTTTATTTATGATTATTTTGCTATTTTTCATATAGATTTAATTTTGATTGACATATGTTACAGGCAAAAATTAACTGAGTTAGACGAGATCACAAAACGTTTGCAATTACGTCTACGTGATGTCACAAACACAGCTTTTGAAGATGAATTTGATAATGATTTTGATATAATCGAACCAGACATAGACAATGAAAATACTAACGACAGAAACGTTGAGATTGCACATTATCCACAATCTACAGTTTCTGAATATTCAAATAGTGAAACATTACAAATGTCAAAACAATATGAAATACAGAACGATCGAAACATCATAAATGATGAAAGACAAACTTCTTCCATTAGCAATTGTAATCTACATTTTGAATCGGCATCTAGTAGAGTTATAAGCTCCGAAACAACTGATATAGGATATTGTTCAAGTTCCAATACACATTTTCGTCAACCTGGCTATTATCACAATCAGTATAAAAATAAATATAACTCAACGTGTAATTATTTATTGGACAACAATACAGAATATCCTGTGCGAGGTACTAAAACACATATAAATCATCTGCTTGACAAGCTTTCCTTAGATTTGTCACCTAGACCATCTTCGAAAGCGGCCATACCTATAAGAAAAAACATTCTAGGATTACTTGCAAATTTACAGGAACATAGAAATAATTCACAAGACAAAAATAAAAACAGTTGTGACATTAATACCTGCACAATGCTTACTCAAACTGACAATGAACAGCATGCTCATTCTTACACGACAAATTTTATCACTTCTAAAACAACCGCTGAGGAAAGCATTTCTGTTGAATCGCCTCATAATAGAATATCAGCAGTAATACGTGAAGAATTAATTGCAGAAGAAAATAATGACAGTACAAATTATGATGAATTAACGACTTATTTGATAACTTCTAATGTACGCCATATGGATCTGAATAGTATATTCAATCCATTTCTATATCAACATTTGATGCCAGATTTGCAAGTTGCAGCTGCTGTATCACCGGAAGGAGAAGCTGTAAAACAATTAGATAATCGATATGCAAGAAGTTTTGACATAGCAATGCACAACAATAATATTGATCTTTTGAAAGAGAATACTCTATTTCAAAATGGTACGCAATTGAAAAATAGGGCAACTATTTTAGAATGTGATAAGAAAAAGGAATTTTTCAGCTTAACACCTTCCAATATATCAGAAAATGTGGATAGTAATATTGATATGGCCGTCATTTATAAATCTAGTGGAAATGATTCAACATCAAATCATAATATGGAATCGACTGTTGTTATGTCATTTGACAAGTCGTCTGTACAAACTGAGATCGAAGCAAAAAATTACTTAATTGTATCTGAATTATCTGTTCCTGGAGTGTCGAGACAAGCACCTGAGGGTGGAAATCCTATAGAAGAAGTGAAGACATCGGTAGCGACAAAGTGGCAAAATGATGCACGAAATGCAGACAGCTAAATACTCTTGAAAAAAGTTTACGAGATTTGTCAAAAATTAGAATATAACAAACAAATTATTTATAAGTACATTTTTTAATAATATAACATAGTTATATGTTCGTCGTAATTACATCAAGCTAAATTCTGAATTAAATAATAATGAAACAAACATTTTGCAAAAATTAATGTCAATATTAATATGAAATAGTTTAATTTTTTTTAATTGAAAGATTAATAATACTTTTCTGCTTAAAAATCTCATATCTAATCTGAACATTTTAATTATTTGAAATTAAAGTAAACTTAAATAAATTGACTTTTTTCTCAATTAAAAATTTTATACATATTTTTTTCATTAAAGAAAATATATTTTACTCCAAACTAACTCTGAACTTCTTGACTGAGCATGTATGTGTGATAAGCATGTATATGTAATAAGATAAGTTGATGTGAGTATTTTATTCCAGATATATTTGAACTATTATACATTTGAAATATTTACTATACATATATAATGTGCGCATATTTTTGTATAATCTTTGTGTATATAGTGCCTAAATATATGGATTTACAAAATTATAAATATTAAGAATAAAATAAATTAGTAAAATTTTTTCATGCAAAATAAAAAAGTGGCAGGAAAAGTGTCGAATAAAAAGAGGAGAGAGAGAAAAAAGGATATTTATTTGAAATTATAAAATTATATAATTTAATTTTGTTTTAATCTTTTAAGGCTCCTGACTCCTCACCGCGGCCATATTGAATCATAAGTGAGAAATGACACAAGAGTTTGTTGCGTGCCATTTTTAAATAAATTTGGATAAAAGGAATTAACAAGAACTTTAGAACACTTGTAAAAATGGATCGAAGCTATCCTTTTTCTCTCTGACAGTCAGTAAATAGTCGTAAAAGGCACGTAAAGTGAAAATAGTTGCGCATGCGCATTAAGTAAATGTATTTCACGTACTTTTTATCACCTTTTACAACCATTTACTGACTGTCAGAGAGAAAAAGAATAACTTCGATCCATTTTTATAAGTGTTCTAAAGCGATCTCGTTAGTTCTTTTTATCCAAATTCTATTTATTTAGAAATGGCACGCAAAAAACTTTTACGTGTCATGATAATTATCTAGAATACACTCCTCACTTTCAATTTTAATGAAATTAGATTCATTCGACGCGTTTTTACACGAAACGGTAAATGTTTAGAATACGTCGGTCCACTTAAATTTTGATAAAAATACACTCAATCAATGCGTTTTCGCGTAAAAATAAAGGTTTGAGAAGAAAAAAGCGTCGCTCTGCCCCGCGAAGCGAGATATTAATCGTTAAAGTTGATGACTATTCAGGTTAGGAAATCTGTCATACCGACGAAAAACTAGCGACATGAGTATACTTTGTGATTACTTGCGCATGCTCTGTGGCCACTTACGCATGCGTGAAGGGTTACCCGGTTACGGCGTCAGTTTTCACGAAATATAAAATAAGTATAAGCTGCATTTCACTTGAATCTTGCTTCACGTGGAAAGTTGTAAACCCATGTGCAAACTCACTTCGCGTTGTAAAGTGTATGCGTGGGGGCAGTATGTTCCGCCCCCACTACGGGGGGGGCTCCACTATCCAAAAACTAGACACATAGGTTTGCGTGGAATCTCGCTTTGTGTGGAAAGTGTATGCGTGGAGGCAGTTGCAGGAAAGTTGCAAACCCATGTGGAACCTCGCTTCGCGTTGTAAAGTGTATGCGTGGAGGCGGTATGTTCATTTCAAGTGAAATGCAGCTTATATCTATTTTATATTTCGTGCAAACTTTGACGTAACGCTTTCACGCATGCGCATGTGGCCATAGAGCATGCGCACGTACCCGCAGCGCAAGTCACGTCACTACATTACGTCGGTATGACAGATTTTCTAACCTGAATAGTCGTCAATTTTAACAATTAATATCTCGCTTCGCGGGGCAGAGCGACGCTTTTTTCTTCTCAAACCTTTATTTTTACGCGAAAACGCATCGATTGAGTGTATTTTTATCAAAATTTAAGTGGACCGACGTATTCTAAACATTTACCCACGAAACGAAAGAATCTGACAGAAAAAAGTGTCGCTCTTCGAACCGAGGTATTAATCGTTAAAGTTTATCAGGAGGTTGTGAAACCTGTCATATCCACTGAAATATAATAATACTGGAACGTACGCGGGCGCTAGTATCGTGAAATGACAAAGAGGGTCTTAAGCATAGAGATATAAGAATAGAGTACAGAAGGGGGCGGAATTTGCGATATAGTGCTAGAAAGAGAAAAATAGCAATAAAGGCCCCACTTGTCTCTCTCGCACGTTAGCGCTGATTCGCTGTGGCTCACGCATATCATTTCGACAGCCAATCAACGCTAACGTGCGAGAGAGACAACCGGGGTCTCTGATGCAACTTCTCTATCGCACACGATATCGCTCCCGCTTACTGCCTACCGTATACTTTCTGCCCTCTAGTCTTATATCTCTATGGTCTTAAGTGGTATCTTTGTCTCTTTTTAGTACAATCTGGCCAAAAGTTTCATTGTTAACGTTTATTGGATACACGTAAACATCTTATATAAACGAGACTGTACGATCCCCACTATCGTTTACCACACATGCGTAGCATAGCTTAAGCCCGTATCAGACTAGAGATTGGGATTGAGATTGGATTGGATTTTGATCAATCAAATTAAAGTTCACTAAACTTAAGATTGGTTTTCTTTCTTCTGATTGGTTAAATTTCAATCCAATCTCAATCTCAATCTTTAGTCTGATACGGGCTTTAGAGAAGGCTAAAGATATCACCTTGGATGCTCTCTCTCGGATCACACTTATTCATAGGGCCAATTTTACCAACGTCGGTTAGACAAACCAACGGTTAATTCCAAAGGAATTATCCAATCGCATTTGTCTTTGACCAGAATGAACCAATCATAGTTGACACTTTAACCGTCGGTTAGCTGAACCGACTTTGGTAAAATTGGCCCAAAGGATTCGCGCTCGTTCCAGTATTATTATATTATATTAGTGGTCGGCATAACGTAGCGAACTGAGCATGCGCTATGGTCACGGTAGCATGTTTGGCGGTTATACGCGCATGCACTTTAGTAACACCGCGCTAGAATTTTCCACGAAATTTAAACTTAATGAAAACTTAATGAAATATTTTATGTCGTATTTATATTTATAATAAATTTTATTAAAAATTATTATAGACAGTAGTATTTATTGGTTCGCCTACGACAGCGTAGCCGCCCCGAACAAAAAAAAAAATCATCTTTCCTGCTTGGAACCTAACTGCCTAAAAGTTGCAGCCTAAACATAAAAATAAAATTTTATGTTTTTCAATAGTAATTATACACTGTCTAGGCTGCAACTTCTAGGCAGTTAGATCCTAAGCAGATAGGATATGTTATTTTTTTATTTGGGGCGGCGTAGCCGTATAACCATTACTATCTATACATCCTATTGTCCATTTAGAATAGACCTATATATAATAGAAATATTGTACGAGTGACTAATCAATTTTTAAAATTTGATTTTAAATTTCACTGTCGGATCCAAGAGTTGATAAACGCATGCGCATAAGATCGCACATGAAGATGATTACAACACATGCTCTGTTCGCTACGTTATGCCGGTATGACAGATTTCGTAACTTCAGAAGTGGCAAACTTTAACGATTAATATCTCGCGAAGCGAGGCAGAACGACACTTTTTTCTGCCAGATTCTTTCGTTTCGTATAAAAACACGTCGAATGAGTCTAATTTCTTTAAAATTGGAGGTGAGGAGTGTGTTCCGAATAATTACCAAATTTAATTCTTCAGAGACGCATTGCTTCCATTGTAATAAGTATTTAGGTAATTCTTCAGTTAAGAGTCGCCACCTCCAAAATCAATAAAATTAGGCTCATTCGACGCGTTTTGCATGAAACGAAAGAATCCGGCAATAAAAAGTGTCGCTCTGACTCGCGAACCGAGATATTTACCGTTAAAGTCCACAACTATTTAGGTTAGGAAATGTGTCATATCGACTGAATATAGTGACACGATCATGCGCTGTGGTCATATGCGCATGCTCTGACGTCACGTGCGCATGCGTTTTAATAATTTGTCGATAGGTTAGAGGGCACAAAATTTGAAGTAAGCACCGTGCTTAATTAAGAAGTCTACTAGTTCTTCTCTATATCTTATAATGTGTATATATGTACATATATTATATTCGTAGCACGATAATTAAAAAAAAAATTTGTTGAAAAGGCATATATTGGTTCTGCGTTGAAAGTTATAAATGAATCCCTCCCCTACATGCGTGTAGGATCGTGCTACGAATATAATATATGTACATATATTATATTCGTAGCACGATAATTAAAAAAAAAATTTGTTGAAAAGGCATATATTGGTTCTGCGTTGAAAGTTATAAATGAATCCCTCCCCTACATGCGTGTAGGGAAGGATTCCCTCCCTCCCTCCCCCGTGCTGTGGTACAGCGTGTAGGGGAGGGAGAGGGAACCTCCCCTACACGCTGTACCACAGCACGGGGGAAGGAGGGAGGGAATTCTTCCTTACACGCATGTAGGGGAGGGATTCATTTATAACTTTCAACGCAGAACCAATATATGCCTTTTCAACAAATTTTTTTTTTAATTATCGTGCTACGAATATAATATATGTACATATATACACATTATAAGATATAGAGAAGAACTAGTAGACTTCTTAATTAAGCACGGTGTTTTAACATCATTATCATTACCATTACCATTAACATTAACAATTACGTGTGATAAATGTGGTAATGATTTAAACATTAATAAAAAAACATTAGTTCAAATTTCGTGCACGCTATGTATCGAAAAATTACTAAAACGCATGCGCACGTGACTACAGCGCATGATCGTGTCACTATATTCAATCGATATGACCACTGAAATATAATAATACTGGAACGAGCGCGGGCGCTAGTGTCGTGAAATGACAAAGAGAGTCTTAAGTGGTATCTTTGTCTCTTTTTAGTACAATCTGGCCAAAAGTTTCTTTGTAACGTTTATTGGATACACGTAACCGTTTTTTATAAAACGAGACTGTACGATCCCCACTATCGTTTACCACACATGCGTAGTATAGCTTAGAGAAGGCTAAAGATACCACCTTGGACGCTCTCTCTTGGATCACACTTATTCATAGGGTCGCGCTCGTTCCAGTATTATTATATTTCAGTGGATATGACACATTTCTTAACCTAAATAGTATGGACTTTAACGATAAATATCTCGGTTCGCGGGGCAGAGCGACACTTTYTATTGCCAGATTCTTTCGTTTCATGCAAAAACGCGTCGAATGAGCCTAATTTTATTGATTTTGGAGGTGGCGACCCTTAACTGAAGAATTACCAGTATTTATCGAGAGCATTATTTTTTTTGAAAATGCAGGAGCTTACTGAGTGTGAGCGAATATCTCTTTTGATGATGCATGGATGGGGTGATTGCCAGAGATTTTATAAAGAGATGAGTCTCTTATTTAATGAAACTTTTCGACGTGAGCAGATCGGCATTTCTACATAATAAGATAACAAGGAGAGTTCTAACCATAGAGATATAAGACTAGATAACTAGAGGGCAGAAAGTATACGGTAGGCAGTAAGCGGGAGCGATATCATGTGCGATAGAGAAGTTGCATCAGAGGCCCCGGTTGTCTCTCTCGCACGTTAGTGTTGATTGGCTGTCGAAATGATATGCGTGAGCCACAGCGAATCAGCGCTAACGTGCGAGAGAGACAAGTGGGGCCCTTATTGCTATTTTTCTCTTTCTAGCACGATATTGCAAATTCCGCCCCCTTCTGTGCTCTATTCTTATATCTCTATGGTTCTAACCTGTGACACAGTATAAGTATATACAGTAGGTTTACTCAGGCCAAAATCCTTGAAATGATTGTCACTCGCGCATGACGGAAATGCACACTCAATAGTATGGCGGCCTGCATGGATGTGGATGCGGTCAAAATACTAATAAGGTTAGTAAGATCTTACTACAAATGCTTTGAAGTATTTGATTGATTAGAAAGATGATGAGAAGAAAAAGTATTACGAATTGACTAGTTAAAAAATGTTTCAAAGCATTTATAGCATCGCGTTGTACCGATGTAATCTAGTATAACCTAAATATAATTTATTGTGAATTAGGTTATGTTTGGTCTCCACGAGGGGCAAATAATTTATAAATACTTACAATTTATAAATACGAATAAATATGAATAACAGAAGCGGATATTCGTGTGCTTTTAAAAATTGTTTAAGCACAAGTACTGAACGGAGACGAAAAGAAACACTATTTAGATTTCCGAAAGATATAAAAAGGTAATGTTTTCTATTATATTTTTTAAAATATATATTTTAACGAAATTAAAAAGTTAAATCGCGTTTATATTTTTTGTTTTTACAATTAGATATGAAAAATCGGATTAATTGTAGTCTTTTTGATACAATTAAATCATAATGATGTAACTCATATTAAAACATATAAACATTAAAAATTACGAAGATTTAATAATATTGTRCAAATATTRTATTTTAAATAATATCTKTAATGTGATAATAGTTTTTGTATTTTTATTTTTTATGAGTTATTGTGATTGTAATGCACTGAAGAGGACTTTATTCAAAACGTTTGCAGAATTATGTTATACTATTATATTATATATTGTTATACTTAACTTAATTAAAT
>JANQDE010000749.1:26442-38937 GCA_037157785.1 Cephalotes varians
AACTCTCTCGTTACCATCCTTTGGGGCGATCACCTCCGGCGCGGGCCGCGATACGGCTGCTCCCGCGCCTCGGGATCTCGCCCCCTTAGCGGCTGCCGCCGACTTAGCAGCCGCCGTACCGACCTTGGGCGAGGTCGTTTGCCGGCCTCGTCTCTGGGCCTCGGTGTGGCCGCGAGCCGGGGGTCCACAATGGGCCGCTAGGTCCGTGGCCTTATCCGGATCGGCTTCGCGCTGGGGGGGCGTGGGGCGCCTAGCTGACAACCCCAACGCCACCCTCGCCGGGGGGCCGGTTACGTTTCCCGGGGCCCCCGGGGATGGCTCACCCCCCCTGGTCGCGGGACGCCGCTCTCCCCCTTTGCCGCACCATCCCCTGATCTTCGAAAAGAGGGGGCAGCGGCGGAGGAGGTGTCCCGCGACACCACACCCCCAGCAATTCACGGGAGGTTTCCCCCCATATAATGGGGGGGAACTCCGGGGCGATCGCAGCGGCTCGACCCGCGAGCCGACAGGCCTCCCCCCTACCGGGGGGGAGCGTCTAGACACTCGCGGGGAGTCCGCGCCTGCGTCGCCCTCTCCCTTGTCGTCGCGGCCCACAAGCCCCCCGCCCGTCGACCCGGGTACGTTCGGGGACTCGGCTGACGGGGGCGGGGCCGCGGCGGGCGCGGCCGGGTAACCCAGGGCTAATACCCCGGCCACGCATTTCGCCAGTAGGGAGACGGCCGAAATAATTTCGGCCGTCACATCCCGGCCGCCGACCCTGGGGTCCTTGGCCGGGATGGAGGAACCTGGTGTCCTCATCCCTCTATGACTCTTTGCCGCCGCAGCAAACGGCGGCGGCCCACCTTTCTTTCTTTTGGGCTCCGGCCTAGGGGGCGGCGGGGAGCTGGACAGGCTCCCACGCAACACACCCCCGTCGGCCGGGGCCCTCGCCTTGTCCCTCACTCCGCCGCGGGCATCACCGGCGGTCACCGCACTTGGCGGCGACCGGGCCTGACCGGCAGACGCCGCGACGGCGGCGAAGGACGGGCCGCTAGCAGCGGACCGGGGCGGGGCCACAGCCCGCACGCCCCGGTCACTCCGCTGCTCGCGGCCCCCAACTTGGGGCGGACCAGCGGCGGTCATGTCCCCGCCGCTGGCCCGCCTGACGGAGTTGGAGGAGGGGGACGTAGACGCGCTCATCCGCGCGTCACTCCCTCTCCTCCTCCTTCTCCGCCTGCTACTCTTCGGGAGCCCCCCAGGGGCGCGGGAGGCTTGTACGCCAACATCCGTTGCCCGCAAGGGAGGCTCACCGACAGCAAAGTCCCCGGAGACCGAGGTCTCCGTTTGTGTGGACCGCTCCACCATTTTAACTTTCCCCTTAGCCGGGGTCCCCCGGAGCCCACCGTATACGTCGGCCGGCTCAACGGGGGAATCCCCAACGGAGGCTTCAGCAGTGGCAACTGCCACTGTCTGAACGCCCGCCTCGTAACATGCCGGCGCGGGGTTTAATCCCGCCTTCGGCTCACCTCTGTCTCCTACCGTGGTAGGAGGGGCATGTAACTCGGGAGTTTGCCCGGGTTCCTGCTTTACGCTTTCCATGAGCCGCTCGAGATCACCCAAGCGGTCCACGGTGCGAGGTGCCTGGAACTGAAATTCCTCGGCAAACCTCATCATCCATCCAGCGACACTCTGGAGGGAGGCCAGGGCGGTGAGGAAGGGGTTCCTCGTTGTCCCGGCACTCAACCTCCGGATCGCACTCTGCACACGGCCGTCCAGGTCGGCCAGGGATCCCTGAACATGGGAATCCCTGATCTACCAACCCTTGCACGTCTCACACTTCCTCCTAGTAGTGGGATAGCTCATAATAAAAAGAATCCCACTGCCCGCAGCGGCTGGACCAGCCGGGTATACCCTCACCTCCCCAGAGACATGACCTAGGGAGGGCCCCGAGTTCCCCCGGGGGGCTGGCTTATGCCTCGGGCCCCAGGATRGACATCTGGGGCACTGGGCTCCAGCCCCTTACTCACCACGGGCAGGGACAAGTCCCCACTCCCGTGGCTTTCAGGGGTCCCCGGCCTCCGACAACCGGGGCACCGCTGCGGGCGCCGCCACGCGGGGGGCCCCACGGACGGGGTATTGGGCGAGGAGGCGACGCCCCCTCCAAGCCCTCACCCGCCGTGGCGACCGGCACGTCCTGCTACGGGGGGGGAGTAAACTCTCCCSCCCGGAGGACTCCCGCTGCCCGGCGACCCCCTTCGGGAGGGGCGCCGTCGAGGGACGCCGGGCTCCAACTCCGTGCCGCCGGACCCAGACCCCGGATTACCTCCGGGCGACTCACGGCGGCACCTGTAGGGACACCGCGGGCCCAGACCTCGGAGTACGTCCGAGCGGCCCCGCGGGTCCCCACCCACCACGGATCGCCGGGGCCAGACCTCCGGGAGACATCCCGGAGCGGCCCACAGACGACCGTGCAGGGAACACTCGGGCCCAGACCTGGGAAACGTCCCAGCGGCCCCGAGGTTCCCCGCCCACCACGTGGTTTTTACGTGTTTTCCTTCACGGCGGGACTCTTAGCCCCCGAGGTCCCACGCCATCGGTTGTTTCCGGTGTCCAAAAGAGGACCTACGGACCCAACCGAGGCTTTAGGGGCATCAGGAGAGCTCCCCCACCACGACAAGGTGGTCCCACGTTCGGGGGAGGATGTATACACATAATATAACATATATATAATTTTTCGAAATTGAATATTTTTAATATTTAATAACTGTATTTTAACTATTTGTAAATACTGGCAACTGATATAAACTTGCAACTTAAACGCAAATATGAAATTTTTATTAATCCCCTTTTATTATTACATTCATAAATTCTTATTATATTTATAATATATTTATAAATATTGTTCTATTCAGTTTTTTTTAATTACCTAATTTTATTTCAATATTTACTTCTTAGATAACACGAAGACCAAATAATTAAAAAAAAATAAATATTAAACTTCATATTGTCTGGGTTATTATTAATTTTATGTTATTTTGTACATATTTCTACAGCATAATCATCAAAACATTGTTACAATATCCTTTAGAATATATCTACACATCATTCACGAGCTATATAAGTTAGTGTGTCATTGGTTAGTGTTCAAATTGTCCGCGCCGCACACTCAACATTATGGCCGATCATTTTTCTTTAGATCAAAAGTGCCGACACAGAGTCGTCATATTGTATGTACTTATACTGTGTCTGTGGTGTACACTAGACCTTTAGCGTCGCGGATTTTCGTGGAATCTCCGTATATTGTAATGTCACCAGAAAATTATAATCTCCAATTATTTGTTGCCTGGGAGTAAATTGTTTATTTCGAGATAAATAAAACATAACTAATGTAAAAACCATTATCTGACGTAATTGCAGGCAGGCAAATACTGAAAAAAATGTTATTTATATGTATATTTGTAATATTGTAACGGACATTGATTGTCTCAAAAAAACTGTGCTCATACAACGAAGAATGACTTTTACGTATTTTATATCAAATTGCTGAAGATCGGCTCGAAGCAAACGTCCAATAAATCAAGATAAGAAACATCTTATCTTCAAAATGCAGTAAAAAATTAATTATTTTGATTCTTGCGCACTAACGGCCGCGCCAGATTGCCATTGGCCCGATTCTCTTAATTTTTTAATATATATTCCAACAATAAATTTCTTCACAAATATTCTTGATAATAAAATATTTATTTCTATTCTAGTTACTTCTATACGACCGTCAAAGCGATCGCCGCTGAACAAATCGGCTTGAAATTTAATCATAGTAACATGTTTCTTTAATTTTCTCGCAGTGTTGCCACTTAAAAAAATTTTTTAAACAATGGGTGAATTCAGCGGTTGAGTGAGCGCTTAATGATTATTGTCTGTGATTGGAATAAATTTTTAGATCCACGATGAATCTAGAAGAATATACCAATAGCAGCGAACGCTCACTCAACTGTTGAATCCGCTGAATGCACCTATTGGGTGCATCCAGAAGCGGAATCGCTCACTGAGCTCAGTGAGCTCTTGCATTTGATTGGCCTATATTTTTAGATCTAATGGAATGCGCTAATCAGATATGAGAGCTCATTGAGCGCTCAGTAAGCGGTTGCGTTTCTGGATGCACCCAATCTATCCAATACTAGTTTCTTCCAGGATTGATCGAATTACTCTGTTCGGTTAAGAGCATTAAAAGAGGAGCGGACCAGCGGGATCGCTCAGCGAAAGCAACCGAGAACAGTCTGAGTTTGAAGAATAGTTATATCCCACACAGTACACTTTATCCTGAGGATAGCTCAAATTGGTCGCGTTCAGCAGATTCAACTGTTGCGGAGCAGATCCATGAGCGCTCGCTGCTATTGGATGATCTAGAAGAATACACCAATAGCAGCGAGCGCTCACGGATCCGATCCGCAATAGTTGAGTCTGCTGAACGCGACCATTGTCCCAGCTTGACAAAGGTCCCATGGATATTCCAATGAGCAGCATCCGGGATATCCCAAAAAGATATCGTAAATATCTTACAATATCCTTACAATATCATATTCAAATATATCCACAGAATACAGGACAGTTGATAGGACAGCCAAAGTCGTCGAAGAATTACGAAGTAACAGTTAAGCCCGTATCAGACTAGAGATTGAGATTGAGATTGAATTGGAATTTAACCAATCAGAAGAAAGAAAACCAATCTCAAGTTTAGTGATCTTTGCTTTGATTGGTCAAAATCCAATCTAATCTCAATCCCAATCTCTAGTCTGATACGGGCTTAAGTGAAAGTGAGACTGTGTGAGGGTGAGATTGAGAGTAAGAGAGAGAGAGAGAGAGAGAGAATGTATTTGCATGCGGGAGAGGCTCGTTTGGACACGGATCAATTGGACACCACCAACCATAGCGACCGGTGCCTAGAGGCTTTCCACTGTTCAAGCGCTGTGAGTGGCTCGTGTTCAATCGATTCGTATCCAAACGGAGGTCACCCTTTGCATGCATTCGTGATCAACTGATGCATGTGCAGTGATCAGCTGATCGCTATCGTTGTATTCCTTACTTAATTTTGAGACGACTTTCTCTTCATCAAAATTTTGTCTCTGAAATTTAATTTTTGAATTATTAAAAGAAATAGCTTGTTAATCACGGATCAAGTGTAAGAGATAGGCAAGAGTAGTGCAACTTGCCGTCAGGCGCCCCACGTAAGCACCCGTGTCTGACGGTAAGTTGCGCCAACCTTGTCTACTTCTTATACTTGACATGTGATTAGCGAACCATTTTTTTACTAATTTAAAAACTAAGCTTCGGACAAAATTTTGACAAAGGAAAAATTGTCTCAGAATTACGTCAGGAATACGATACGAATTACGACAGGAATATTTTAAGGACAAAAGGTTGTTTCGAATCACCCTGTATTAAGAGTACAAATTATAAATATTTGGCATATCATTTAAAATAATTCATTTTCTTTATGTAATAATGGAACGATAACATATTTCTCACTTCCATATGGTATTTTAAAACATTTCCATTTCGTCCGTAAGATCTCACACATGTGGACACTTGTATATCCTCTGGATATCCGTTGGATAACTGAGACCATTCAGGATATCTTATGATTATTGCGATGTCCCAAAATGACATCCGTTGGACAGCCATGGGATAAAGTGTGCTATGTGGGATTTAATTATTAGACAGAATGACATACAATAGACTGAGGCATGATATATCTCGTTATTCTGGTTTGGATCTTAATATTGACAGAGGATTGTTCGTGAGTCTTGAATCTGTATGGACGTAGGTTAGTTGACATTGATGGCTCACATCCAGCAGATTCCACGGCTTTTCGTGATTTATGCGGATTGTCTGGTCCACTGCTGAAGGTAGACAGGCCGTAGTCTAAACCGTTCATCACTGCTTGCAAAAATGCGTAAGGCATCGTTCTACAAAAGAGGTTAAACGGGCCGTTGCCTGAGCCGTTCATTAGGTCCCGTGAAGTACGCTGCTGAGCGCGGTTGTATAGCTATTCAGAGTGTGCTCGTGATAGAAGTCCAGAGTGGGGTAATTCAGAACACACTCGTGATATCTGCCCATCCAAGCCAATTCATCGGACGTTCATTGTGGAAGCGCCCCACCGTCTGAGACATCATCAGGCGAATTATGAGAGGGCCGAATGGTCGCTTATGGTGTTGCATGCCGAAGGGCATTTTTACCGAACTGAAAATTAGGAGGACCATTCCTCCTTTTATCTGTTAGAGATGAAGTGTAATTCTTTGTAAGGTCCTTGTCGACAATAACGCGTCGAATCTGCGTATGATCTGCCTCGTTCGTCTCGCTTCAAAAGCTTGTTCATAAACGCCGTGGGCAAGCTGCGCTAGGTAACGTTAAGTTAAGCCAGCGGCACACGATACTTCTTTTCCTGCTGGATTGCTCGCGTTTTAGTAAATTAAAATTGCATCAAATAGAAGGCAGAATTTCTAATAATTTACTAAAACGCAAGCAATCCAGCAGGAAAACAAGCATCGTGTGTCGCTGGCTTTGGAGACCCTATATCAGACTCTGGACACGAGATTGTGTCACATCCATAAGATTACCATAAGCAGAGTTTTTCTTTTTTTTATGTCCTTTTTGCTCTGTTTTTCTCTGATTGTTTTTTCCTTTTGTGAAATCGCGCGAACACGATGGAAAGCGCCTTGTCGACACCTCATCCCTATTAGTCCCGCTCGACAGCGTGACCGAGCGTCCGACCAACGCTAGACAACCAAAAGCGCAACGCTAGAGTGGGAGAACTTTCCCTCTAGAATCGAGAGCCGAATCCCTCGCAAGCGCGCGAAGGTTCGCTCTCTTCGGCCCCAACCTTCGGCAGAGCAACACGCTTCTTCGCTTCGAACTTTCATGCGGAACACTTAAAACTTATACTTCTCGGATAAGTAACATCTCTTCAAATCCTCCTAAATCGCAAAGTGTTCCATTTCTATTTCTAAGTCGCGTCTCAGTCTAATTAAGTATAACTCAACCAAATCTAATTGTTAAAGTTTAAGTGAAATTATACCAGTAAATTTAAATATACAGTTTATATATATATATATCTCGAATAATTGGTGGTAATTGACGAACCCGATCCTTTCATTAAATTACGAAAAGCGTTGTTGAAATCTATCGCGAGTGCAAGTGAACTACCCGCCAACGACGCAGCCTTATCAACTTGGCCTCATCCAGGGACAGAGCAACCGAGGACGACCAATCCCGCAGATACAAACCGAGTACTCCTGGTAAAGGTAGGAAACCTATTCTCAACATAATCCTTGATATTATAATCGCATGACGCGCGAGACACCACCAATCAAATCGTACCTTCCTCTCGCGCTAATCGAATCTCAATCACGTTAGTCTATTTCCCTTCGAGAGCCAATGAGAATTAACGCGGAAATGTCCAATTTATAATGTGTCCTCCCTTATCAAGGTCGCGTCCTAATTTCTTCTCACTATCAAATATTTTATATGTTACGTGGGTAGACAGCGCCCGTTGCGTTTCAGCCCTTTTCTTCGAACATAAAACCGATAGATCGATTGCTTGTCCAGAATGCTACAGCGCGAAACCAAGAACGGATAAAATAAATTATTCCGGAGTGTTGCGTCATTATATTTCGGGAATATTCCACGTTACAAGAAGTGCATCGTGTGTAACGTAATTCTCGCCTCTGCACGAGATATCTTGGATTGCGATACTTGTCCAAATCATCGAGCCGATTTTCTACGATACTTGTCCGCGAACGGTTTAAGCCCGTGGACGGAATCAGAAGCCACTATATTAGGAATAACTTCTACGCGACTATAATACCGCGTCTTCACGCTAACGATTTACGCGTAACGTCCCGTACTTCATCCTCGAGATAAGCTCGGACTGTGAGCGATCCCCGGGAAATTAATTCTCGAAAATACGATCAATCCTTGGGTAAGCCTACTATCAATTAATTTAGTTATGCCCCCTTGTGACGTAACAATTGACAACTTTTGATTGGTCCGTCGTTTGTGGCAATTCCCGCTCCAATTCAAACTTCGATAACCTTATAAATTCAGGTAGGAGAAATGTATGTATAAACTTTTTAGAATATTTTTGTATTTTTAACGAATATTATACATAGACTTATTATCATATCTTTGAGATAATAAAATATTTTTTCTTTTATTATAAATTCTTAACCTCAATACAACAAATTTATAATGCAGCAATTATTTTTGTTAACTGATTATGGCACTCTAAAATATCACATTTAATTACATTAATATTAAATATTTCATTTATCTTATTGTAATAAAAAATTCAAACGTATTAATTTCACAAAGGAGTGAATTATTTGTTGATACCCAATCTTCTCTGTTAATATTTTTTACCCATACAGTTTGTCATTCAGGATTTGTAGGAAATCTTTTCATCGTATATCCTTTGGCAGCTGAATTATTACAATATGGAATGGGTGGCGCAGCCACCTATTTTTACTATAAATATTTAATTAATGTTTTTATTTACACGTACGTGCACTATAGATTTTCAGCGCTAATAGCGTTTACCCGAACACAGCCATTAAGGTTAGATTGGATGCATTCAGCGGGTTCAACAGTTGAGTGAGCATTCGCTGCTATCAGTATATTCTTCTAGATTCATCGTGGATCTAAAAGTTTACTCCAATCACAGACAATAATCACTAAGCGCTCACTCAACTGTTGAATCTGCTGAATGCACCCAATGAATAGACGGAGATGGTATACGAGGGGTGTTCAAAAAGTAAGTTTCCCTAGTCTGGCAAAAAAAGAAAACACAATTTATAGGCTAAAGTAAAGTAAAGATTTATTGTTTAACTCCTTAACTATTTTTCTACATAGTCACCTTGGACTTGAATACATTTTTCATATCTATTTTCAAGCTTTAACAATCCTTGTTTATAAAAATCCGTGTCCTGTTTTTTAAAAAATAATTTTACAAAGTTTTTGACTTCATCATTTGAATTGAAATGATGGCCACCCAAGCTTTCTTTTAACTTAGGAAAAAGATAATAGTCACTTGGTGCGAGGTCTGGAGAGTAGGGTGGGTGCTCAAAAATTTCCCATTTGAATTTTTCCAGTAAGGTAAATTCAAATGG
This sequence comes from Cephalotes varians, assembly GCA_037157785.1. Classification (NCBI taxonomy): domain Eukaryota; kingdom Metazoa; phylum Arthropoda; class Insecta; order Hymenoptera; family Formicidae; genus Cephalotes; species Cephalotes varians. The sequence goes on from JANQDE010000749.1 coordinate 35,586, forward strand.
GAAATTTTTGAGCACCCACTCTACTCTCCAGACCTCGCACCAAGTGACTATTATCTTTTTCCTAAGTTAAAAGAAGCTTGGGTGGCCATCATTTCAATTCAAATGATGAAGTCAAAAACTTTGTAAAATCATTTTTTAAAAAACAGGACACGGATTTTTATAAACAAGGATTGTTAAAGCTTGAAAATAGATATGAAAAATGTATTCAAGTCCAAGGTGACTATGTAGAAAAATAGTTAAGGAGTTAAACAATAAATCTTTACTTTACTTTAGCCTATAAATTGTGTTTTCTTTTTTTGCCAGACTAGGGAAACTTACTTTTTGAATACCCCTCGTATATAATAAATAAATAAATAACAATGTTTATATGATTCCAAGAAATAAAGGAAAGTTGCCAATATATTTTCAATATATTAGATTTGGAATGAGACATTAGTGATTTTGTCAAATAATTGCATTAGTAAAATTATATGCAATTAGATATGATATGAAATTATATCATCGTACTAGAGATTTTTGAAAGTATATAGATTATAGGCTAAGTTATTTTCTTTCGTAATGTTCATTTAGCATTTCATTAAGCTTGTTGAAGAGGGGCTCTTAAAAGTCTCCATGCTGAGTATGTTCGGGCAAACGCGGGCAACTCAGATGTCGATAAGGAAGACCGCGAGAAAGAACGAAGGAGCTAAGTGCGGCTGCGCGACTAGAAATTCTGCCTTCTGTTTGGCGCAATTTTAGTAATTTACTAAAACGCAAGCAATCCAGCAGGAAAACAAGCATCGTGTGCCGCTGGCTTTACTCGTATGCGTGTTCAAGTTTGCGCCAAAGAACACGCGCGAGAATAAGCTTAACGAAATGCTAAATGAACATTAAGCGATGTCTACAATGAGATTTTAAGCCTTAAGCCGTAAGAAGTTGACCAATCACAATCGAATATGAAAAGAATACTCGACTATGATTGGTCAATTTCTTGCGATTTAAGGCTTAAATTCTCATTGTAGACACCGCTTTACGAAGGAAAATAACTTAGCCTACAATCTATATACTTTCAAAAATCTCTAGTACGATGATACAATTTCATATCATATCTAATTGCATATAATTTTACTAATGCAATTATTTGACAAAATATCACTAACGTCTCATTCCAAATCTAATATATTGAAAATACATTGGCAACTTTCCATTCCTTTATTTCTTGGAATCATATAAACATTATTATTTATTTATTTATTTAAAGAGATTATCTTTTTTAAAATTACATATAAGAATATTGATAAATATACGATACAACGTAATAGTTTTCACTAAATACACATTCAAATTAAACTAATTATTAGGACAACAATACTTACACTACAATCCAACGCAACCCTATAAATAAATAGAAAATCTCAAAATAATTCTGAAAAGATGGTTGCATTTGAATTACATCACGAGTGACCTCCACTCAAAACTAAATACTATCAATGCCATCCTACCAAGGGCCTATGGCTAAAAGTACACAAAAATGATTTCCCATTAAGAATTATAGTGTCATCCATTGGGAACTCTCTATATAATTTTTAAACAACTTTGTTACAAAAAATTCTTAAAACCAGTTTAGTCGTACCGCACAATTGTAAAAATAGTAATGATCTCATTAACAAAACCCAGAACATTTACATTCCTGACAATTATGACTTAGTTTCTTTGGATGTGACTTCTCTTTTCACCAATGTTTCTATTAACAAAGTCTTAAACATCTTAGAGAGGCCTTTGATGAAAAGGCCTTTAATTCAACACCACACATCAATTCCTAAAAACGAATTTTTAGAAGCTACGAAATTTGTACTAAAATCTACGTACTTCAAATTCAACGATAAAATTTACAAACAGACTTATGGAGCCCCTATGGATTCACCTCTCTTTCCCATAGTTGCAGATTTAACACTTCAAAATCTGGAGACTCTTATTCTCAGTGAGCTAACTTTTACACCACCTTTTTAAGTGAGATATGTAAACGACATAGCTCTTTCAGCTTCCCACAATTCGCTAGAGGAATTACTCCACAAGTTTAATTCATTCCATACAAGATTGAAATTCAACCATGGAGGTTGGGGGCAGAGAGTTGAATTTTTTAGAGGTAAAGATCATTAATAGGGATGGATAGATGATCTTTGACTGGTACCACAAACCTACCTTTTCAGGTTTTTAAACTTTTTGTCACAACATCCGATCACACACAAAAGGGGTGTCATCTTAAATTTAATAGGGTCTTGAGTTTGTCACATTTTGATTTTTAACAGAGAAATCTCTCATCAATGATCAATATTTTGTTAGATAATTCTTATCCTTTAGAACTCATTTTTTCATTAATTAAAAAAAGGCTACACAGCAGATTTCATGCAAACATCCACAAACAAATGAAGGACAGTGAAAATAATGACAAAAATTATTTCGTTATGTCATATGTGGGTAATACGTCGGACAAAATAATGCAGTATTTTAAGAATATTCCGAATTTCAATGTAGCATTTTTTGGATTAAACAAATTAAATTCTATCATTAAAGTACACAAAGACATTCTCCCCACACATGCACAATCTAATGTATACAAAATCAGTTGCCTACATTGTAATGCAACATACGTGGGACAAACACGCAAGTTACTAAAAACTAGAATAGAAGAGCATAGAAGTCACATTAAAAGAAACACAAGTCAGAGTTCGGTTATTACGGAGCATCGCGTAAAATACGGCCATGATTTCGATTGGAATAATGTTGAGATCCTAGACAAAGAACCGCATTATAATAAACGACTTATATCAGAGATGATACATCAAAAAACAAACGAACAGTCTGAACTTACAACTGGACACTGAATGATTAAACTCTATTTACTTTATATGATTTATTCTCCCCTTTTTTCTTTCTCCATCCATAAGAGAGAAGGTTAATGAAGAATATGTCGGGGATATGACATTGCCTTAGAATTACTTTGTTATTAACCATCTTACACAACGGATGACTTCATGGTTTCTCTTTCCATCGTAAGTGTAAAATTTTGATAGTCTAAATTTTAAGATTTTTACACTATTTTTGATAGCAATTTTCACTTCATGACTACCCAGATAGCATTTGAACAGCACAATAATCGTACATTGTCGGCACGGTGAAGCTCTRAAACGTTACTCCRTGTGYGCAAGTTGCACTCATGTGAGACATCATGTGTTTAAATTCGTGAAGTCACATGAAGTCAAAAATCATATAAACAGCACGTTAACCGCACGTTGCTGACATAATGTTACGTTTTATAGCTAACACACAATTACGTTGTAGCAGCACAGTGACGATATGATAAAAAAATCAC
>JANQDE010000750.1:3337-14266 GCA_037157785.1 Cephalotes varians
TAGAGGTTCGAAAAAACTACTTTTTTGGTATAACTATCAATAATTTATACATTTGATACACTTTTTCGTGATCAGATTTGTTTTACCCGATAATAAATTCCCTCCATAGGAAAAACAACCTAAATATAATACTTATTTTGARGTCATAATGCATTTACACCGTTAACATGACGAAGTTATAGTCATTTACCTTATATTAATAATTATATTAATTAATTAATTAATTAATTAATTAAAATATTTATTAAATGAGTGATGTCACCATTTGACACAAAGAATCAGTTTCGAGACATTGACATTGATAATGACATTTCCTAAACAAACGTTTCTTCTAACGATTTGTCGAGTACAATTTTACAAGTCTCATTTTTGGTACTTATCAATACAATTGTTGTTGTCTGTAAATATTAAACTCATCATTGGTTGGTTGGTTGAGATGAGTTTGAGCGGAACTCGAAATACAACCATCTTCTCGTGATAATTCTGAGTTTCATTCTCGGTTTCTTCTTTATTCTTATAAAAACCGGGCAAAGAACTCTCCAGACAAACACATGTCGCATTTGGGGAAAAAAACAGCGAATTTTTAAGATTTTTTGAGGCAAAGCATCCTCCAAAGTACCCGAAGGTATCTCTCATTATATCTCTGAATAGGCTTAATCTAGTTTTTAGTGACTATAGATACGTGTACCAAAATGTACACGCGGAAAGTTCGTCCAAACTTTCTTATACAAAACATCAATTTTAATTAAATTCCCGAAAATTGAGACTCGTTCAGCAAATTTTATCCGAACGAATTTAAACTTTTTGTACGAATTACTATCACAGTTCCACAATTTTTCTTTATAATGTCTAATTCAAATTTCAATTTTCAATTTCTTCGACCTTAGCTCACTCTAGCGATCCCACACCATATCTCTTATTACTCGTAAATACTGTAACAAACTAAAAAAATCCGCTAGATAGTTGTTGTGCTCGACTCCTGGATAATGTGATTTAATAAATTATATACATTTTGTAGAATAATTTTAAAATCGTTATTTAATATCGTTATTTTTTTGTTCTACAATATATATTAGTTAGTTCCATAATTACTTGTTGTCAATTGTACTTTGTATTTCATTTTTTAATTAATTTTCTTAACGATTTTTAATTAATTTTTTTTTAAATTTAATATCGAGAATAGTACAATATTTATTTTGTTTTTTCGGGAAGAAACAAGATGAGAAAAACAAGACAAATGACAAATCACGGAAATATTTTAAGTGAGACGAAAAATTCTGAGACAAGATTCTGAGATTCTCATATCAAAATACATCACTAGGTATACAGTTCATACAATATCAGAATTCGTCATCCAACCAGTTCTATATAGCCAGTTCTATATAGCCAAATGGAAACAGGCTCAGAGTCGCAGTAAAACATATCAAATTGACAATTTGACAACCAATAATCATAATCAAAAATAAAATATAATAAGAATAAATTAATCTGAATGATCATTCAATAGATGATCAAAAGCGCGTATAAATGATAAACATTAGAATAAGATTGTGATTAGAAATCAAAATTTAGAACATTTAGAACCTATATCAAACATTCTAGTTTTAAAGAGCGAGTCATCAATCATGAAAACTAAAAATTTTGTCTGGTCTCAAGATATGTTTTACCATATATGTCTTATTGTATATTTACCATATAATTAACTTTTTTTTTTGAGTAAATTTTTAGACTTCATCAAAATCTTTTTTTTTTTATAGATAACAACAGAGTGCTCCAATAATAAAAACTGATACCGCATAAAACCAATAGAGTGTGGTGCACGCGCGTTTCTTTTTCGGCGCGTGATCACCATATCATAATAAAGAATCACTCGCGAAATTGATGTGAATTTTTACATTTGTTATTTTACATTTGATTTATTGTGCATCGTGTGCGTTAAGCCCGTGTCATATTACACATTGTGAATACGGATTAAATTTAGATTGCGAATTGTGAAATCGCTGACCAACAAATCAGATTGGCTGATTAACAATTCGGAGTTTGCAATCCGAATCCAATCCGCATTTACAGTCCATGGTATGACACGAGCTTTAACAATTCTTGACACGGTCTGCTCGATGTTTAATTTCTCAACATTCTTCCTATTTCTTTTTTTTTCTTCGTGTTTTCTGATACCTATATTCTTGTAGCGCGAGCCCCGGGAACATTCTCGCACTCATCATGCTACATGATTTTTGACACCGGTAGAAATGCGGGCGACACTGCGTCTTTTCATCGTAATCGACATTAGTAGATTATTATTTCCAGATGGAAAGAGATAACGCGCGCGCGATCTCGGATATTCGAGAGAATCGCACGTTGTTACCAGAAAATTTGACTCACCGGGTGATCAAAGAGGGAGAATTCGACTTTGCCAAATCACACGATTGAACCACGCCACGTCGTGATCGCGGCGCACCGCGCCACTCCACTTGTCGGGCCTCGATCGACCACCTCACTTTTCGCTTTGGAGCGAACCGTCCTGGCAAAAGGGGCGAGACGTACTGGCTTAGCTTGGACCTCGTCGACGTTGTCACTGCAATCGTCACGTTACACTGTGTCACGGCACTGCGCGACTGCTGTGCGTCGCGTTATCACTGTATGTCGCTCGTCGGCCGTCGTGGGAAAGCCGGAAATCACATGCGTGGGGGAAATAACCCGTAGCACATATGCGTGTGGGGTTGTGCGCGCAAGAATTGAGAGGGTGAGATTCGACGGAGCCGACCGAGGTCGAAAAATCGATTGGCACGCGTTCCAAGCAGTTTCGCCGTTGTTCGCATAGATTACGTTATTCACAACAAATTCGCCAGCGAGCGGACGTTTCCGAAGGATTGAATGATCCGTATGGTCATTCGTTTCAGTTTATTGCAGATATTCATACATTTCTACATCGTGTACACTCGTACCACTTGTTTTTGTAACTGATAGTTCTGTAAACTTTTTGAGGAAAAGCGCAAGCGAGATACGACCTAAATCTAAGAGAATTAGAAAAATAAAAAAAAGTAAAAACAAATAAGTAAAAAGAGCCTTATTTAATTGAAATGGATTTTAGTGCTTTGTGTTCATGATTCTAGAAATCGCTTTGAAAACTTGGACAGAGAACGAATTGATCAATTGCATTTGACAACAATTCGGTCAATTCTCTATCCATCTGATATCTCACACCAATTTCTAGCATCGTGGATATAAAGTTTAATAATATTTTTGCGTGAATTTATAGAAAAAAAGAAAAATAAGAACAAAATAGAACAGGGTAACAAAAAGCTAAAGCTCTTTTTTACTTATACTAGACACCACAGACGCGCGCTTCGCGCGCGCTATTTAGTTTTTTATTTTTTACTCTTTTTATTATTTTTTTWAATAAATTGCAATAATAATCTTCTATTAATGCACATGTCTATAAATTGTCATTTGCTAACTCCACGATGACAGCTGCTCACGAAGTTAGCGCAGAGAGAGAACCAATCAACATTGCGGAAAAGCGGCAACAATACTTCGATAAATGCGAGTATCGATTTAACATCTTCTTTTTTAGAAAGGATCTTTTAAAAAAAATGAACTGATGTCCACGAGAAAGAGAAATAAACTCATTTAACGATACGTTACATGTAATTGCATGTATTGCAGGTGAAAGAGATCGGACTATTGCATACAATATTTGTCATTAGCTCGGACGATAAAATTTCCAAGAATAAAGAAACAATTTTAAAGTAATAACGTATATCACATAACGTATATCGTATATCATATATCGTGATATGATATATATATCTTACGATATATATATCATATAACGATGCAAGAGATTGTCAATATCAAATGAATAAAATAGTCGATGTGCACATTCGAGATAAAAAATATGAGATCCCGGATAAAATGCGCGCGACGAAGTCGCTTCAAAGAAACTCTGGCACAATTCGCTTAACACTTTAGATACGCCATCGGCGTGTATTTAACAGAAGCTATAATTGAATCTGTTAGAAGCAGCTGTTGCCGTAAACTCGATTGTAATTCGAGTCCTCGCTTGTGTACGCGCGCGAAGTTATTTTCCCTCAACATCCGCTCGTGCTTCGCTTCCGTCATGGGAAAACGATTTTATCCTGACACCATGTTTGTAATCTACATTTGTGTGATGATCCGGCACCGACAAACCGAATGACTGATAAAATGAATTTGACGATCTTTTGAATATCCCAATTGTCGCAACGAGAAAATATCTGCGGAGCGCGCCTGCATTCTCATAACTACGAATGTAGAAGAGAAGAGTGAACGAGAGGGAGAGAAGGTGAGAGTAAAACGGAGAGCGAAACTTTCCTTCATCTCTCTGCAATGAAAGTATTATGCAACAGACTGCACCGCGCGCCAGACAAACACGGAAGAACTTTCTTCGACTGCATTTACGCAATACACATGCACTTCTCCTTACCTGAACTGAGCGCCTCACATATAAACGTAAATCGCTGGTAAAATGTCTCGATCCGTGCGTCGCCGTCACTGTAACTTCCGCAACTGAAACATGAACCTCAAATGCCTACTTTATAATCTTTTGCTTCGTTGAGAGACTGTCCCTACTACCACGGTATTAATTTTTAAATCTGATATATCGCGATCTCATAATTGCCGAGATATGTTGAAAAAAATATGTATTAATATATGCATACAGACAAAAAAAGATATACTAATATAATTAACTCTATTAAATTAGATAATTAGATAGTATAGCTGTAGTTATATATAGTATAGGTATAATATAGTTATAGTTATTAAATTAAAAAAATTATTAGATTGTTATTAACTGATACAACGCGTGAGATTGTTTCGCTTATTGTTTTACTCTGATGTAAGGCAATTGTATTTAGTATTCTATTTAAAATTATCTGTTTAAAATTATCTATTTAAAATTATAAAATTTAAATTAAACATATAAAATTTGAGTAAAATGATATTCATATTTAATAATAGGACTAAGAAGAGAGAAAAAAGTGTATTACGATTAAAATGGCGATGTATTTTGCGCGAAAACGCAGATAATTTCTGAGATTCAGATTTCGGTTTCAGTTTCTGATTTCAAGATTGGGCAAAAGTTACTTTAAAATAAAACATTATCGAAAATAACTTGTTATCATTATCGTACTTTTCTTTGAAAAGTAACTCGTTACGGATTTTAACAAATAATCTCATTAACGTTATCGTTACTCAATAATTAATGAATCGTTATTATTTTCATTACTTTTTCCTTCATATTAATATAGAATACTGATATTATATACAAATTTCTGCAGTAAATAGAAAATATCATGGAATTCTATTTTCGAATAAAGACATAAAATGCGGAATTTGATATATTTATTTTATCATATTATATAATATATACTAACTACTACTTCATCATTATATAATATACATTAAGTATATTATTACATTATACATATATTTGTACGTTATTATAAAAAAAAACAAATTGTGCTAATCGTGAATGCAATCAATAAATATCTTGGAGGTTTTTATAACAAAAAAATTCGATTGATTATATGACTGATATAATATGAAGAAATCGATTTTTTTTCTAGCGTCATAGAGACAAGTTCTTAGTAAATATACTTCACTGTCTATCAAAAAACATGGAGATTATGTAAATAAATAGATTTTAAATGTAAAAGTAACTGTTCAAATTGTTATCAATTAAATTGTGTTATCTTTAAGAGAAAAATTAATCTATCTACATTATCAAAAAAATAATTTTTATACGAAATATATTTTGACAGTATAATAAATGTTCTTTATATGTACAAAAATATGTAAAAGTGTATCAGTTAAATGTTTCTTAAACGTTTATTAAACCAACTGTTTGGGAATGTTGCATTGTAGAAAACATTTCTCTTGCTGACGGAAGTGATTACAGTTCCTAATAAATTCTCATAAGTATTTAAAACAAAACATCTAAATATCATTTTGACTTTTAATAGTTTGTTTAAGGAGTAAACTAGAATTATTTAAAAAAAGGACACACCTCTGAAATAGCTATCGTTTAAGATAAAGTCAAGCTTTTAACTTTTAATTAAAAAGAATTGTTACGTGTAACAAGTTGATTTTAATGTAAGAAACTTTTTTTATAAAACTTGAAAACGATTGCTTTAACGATTATTGAGCCATCATCTTTATTAATTGAAAAAATGTCTAAAAATGAGAAAAATAAGAAAATGTATATAAAGTATAAAATATTTTTTATTTGCAATAATTTTATTTACTGCTATATGATCTGTTATATTAAGGTTATATAAATCAATCTTGCTTCCTCAAAATATTTGAACCAGTCATTCCATTTTAAGAACTGTTATTTTTTTTATAACGAACATCTATTTTTGTTTGTTATTTATTATTATTTTTTGATTCGCAAAAACTTTATAATCCAATTGTAATGCTATATCCATAATTTTGATCTTAGTGTGTCCAGTACCTGATACTGCCCTGTACTGGATGATCTCAATTTCTTTACTGCTGATAGATAGCAGTTACTTACGATACTCTGTGGCGGCAAAATAAGTATGTCATCGGTACGTGCGTTCTGTTCAGAAACAACACATGATTCTGTATCTTTTTTTTTATTGCAAACAATTTATCTATCAGATCGACTATCTTTCTAAATAGGATAATTTTCAGGATAAATAACTTAAGATAACGCTCTTTTTCTTAAATCAACGCTTCTGTCAAATATCATTATCATTGAATATGATTCTATCATTTTCTAATAATTTATATTTAAAAAAATGTGAGATTTAACATTGTATATAATTTTTAAACTTTGACAGAGAAGAAAGATATAAATACTCCGATAACCAGATGTTTTGCACTATAATCGCATAATGCATGCAGGCGTGCATGGCATGCTATCATTGTGACGTCCAACTAACTTTAATCGCACCTGACGGGCATAGTGACGATACATCGTGTTCAATTCGTTATGCGAACACTGTGCAAGCATTTTGCGTACACGTGCTAAAACGTTGAAGTTTTGACTGCACACTATGATAGCGCCATGCAAACATTACTTGCTTCGATATAAGATGACACAATGACTGCATATTAACTGCATGATGCCCTAGCACAACGTGCTGGCATGCTGGTTATCGGAGTATGCAGTCATTGTGTTAGTATGTAGTATGTATGTTTTTTCTTAAGTTGACTCTGAAAATGTTATCCATTATTCGTTCGATGATCTCGAAGGAATCATCGAACGAATAACTTCGTACGGTGATTCCAATGATTTTGATTGCGTCATCCATATAAGTATAAGTATATGTGTATAAGATAGGTGAAACAGGACTTTTTTTTAAATATAGTGTGCAGCAGCAGGTTTTGCTTTCCGCATATGTATTCATGAAATTTTTTTATGTATCGTTGAAGATCGTGTTGGCATCTCTTTTCTGAAAAAAAATTCTTTAGGAAGTATTTTATTGATGTGCCGTAAACTAATTCGACTTTAAATATCATATTGACTTTAAATTTTAAACTTTAAGCTCAGTAGCATTGTCGAAAGGATTTCTATCTAATTGTGCCATGATATAGCTATTTTTAGCGATCTGTGCCAATGCTCAATCATCCCGTTGGAAGCGGGATAGTAAGTCATTGTCTTGACTTTATTGCATCCAATAAGTTTGACTAGCAAGTTGAACAGCAACGATTCGAATTGATTCCTCTAATTCGTAATAGTAACCAAGAATCTAGATATGTAATGGGAGTATAAAGCCATTGTAATGATGTCGGATGATATATTGGAAAGAGGGATTATCTCTGGTCACTAGGAAACTTGTCAATAATTAGGCAATACTGAAAGCTTTAGAAAAGCGATCATACAATGTTCATATGGATATGTTCAAAACGTTCTTTAAGTGCCTCAAATTGTTCAAGTAGATTTTTTATTATAACAATGGATTTTATTCCGCTGACAGAGTAAGCATATGTACGGAACCACTCTACAGTGTAGGGCAAAAGTTATTATCAAATATCAAATGAAAAGATAATGAAAAAAAACGATTTATTCGTTATTTGTGAATAAATTATAGTAGTATCGCGTCAATTGGCGGGATTTCTAGATCTCCTTAGGTTTCCCACTCTATGTTTACCAATATTTTACCGACTTTAATGTTTCGATCGACTATATTCATATCTCACTCACATTCCTTGTTTTTCATATTATTTTGCTCTATCTTTGTACTTATTCGGCGGCCAGACCTGGAATACTTGGTTTTTATCAGAAATTGTCATGAAAAATTTCGACAAAGTAGCACGACAAAATTCATAGAAAAAGAATGAAGAAGATAAAAGAAAAACAATTTTTTTGGTACTCCACCGAAATTTTTTATAATATAATTAATATTGTATCTTTTATTTCTTATTTGAAATTTTCACATAAAAGAGACAAATTTTTTTAAAAATGTATTTTACTTAAATTTGTCTTAAATATAACCCTTTTTCAAATATTTTGTCTGAAATTTTATGAGAGTATGGTAAATTAATCATGGTTGCATAAGAAAAAATCTTTCGACGAGAGCGAAAGAAGATATTAGCGTGTTGTACGAGGGGTCTTCAAAGTTTCCGCACTTTTTTAAATTCTAATTATTAAGAATTTCAAAAAACAAATTACATCACTTTTCTACATAGCTATAGCGTAATAACTCTTATACTAAACTGCAAGGTCAGTCAATTACTACTTAATTACTACTTCTCCCGCCCTCACCGTTTCTAATGAAACTATAAAAGTGCGGACACTTTTGAAGACCCCTCATGTTTGATAAATACTTTTTTTATGTTTTGACTATTTGTTCAGGCTGTTTCAGCTGTTTTATATCCTAATCTGCTAATTATTTCAGAATCTATCAAGAAAAGAAACATTAATCAAGCAACATAGAGATCAAAAACTTTTTTTATCTGAAGTTCATATGTAGTTAGCAAATTTTTTGCTCCTAAAGTTACTTAAAGTTGAAAAATCGAAAGAATCGTCATCTTTGTGACTTGCGTGGCTAGAATGTTCTTCGTTTGTATTGTATTTGTATTGTATTTTTTGTATTTTTTGTTCTGCCATAACTTTTTTTTTAACAAGTTCGACAACCGTTGAAGGAGCTCGATATAAAAAAAGCTAAATCACTTGTTTTTAAATCTTTTTAAATAAGTATTAACGTAGCAATAATTACTCTCTCAAATTCAAGCGTTTCAAATGTTAACAAAAGATAAAAGCAGGTGATTACACTATCATATAAGGCATTGGTTACGAGTTTACAATATATCCGTGATTGACTTGTCAGTATTTTTAATTTACTTTTAAGAGATAAAATGCAAGGTAACAGAATTAAAAAAATGAATTTTATCTTTACCTTGCAAGATATCTAATTCCCTTATTAGTTTTGTGCACTTTAAATATTCTTAGATGTAATCGAATTTATTTTCTTTGAAGGAATTTTTTATATTTAATTTTTTCGCCAGAATAATCATTTTGTTTCATAAAATTATATCATTTTTTGTCTTTTATATTTTGTTTTAGAGAATCAAACAATGAATTCCACTTTGTGTCTCCTAGTTTATTAAGATTGTAATTAGAACTTTCTAGCTTTTCTTTTCAGATTTCGAATGTTGGAACACTTTCCATAGCACATTACATTTTGCCATAATTTTTTCATGAAGCTTGTTTAATTGGGATATCTATGCAATGAGCGCTTGAAATCAGCAGAAGCACAGAAGTTTAGCGTGTGACTGCTACATTTGATATGGCAATATCATTTTAATATTCATAATTCGTGATTCTGATTTTTCTTCATCATCTTTTTTGCTCTTATTTTTTTCTTCTGTGTTCTTCTTTTTCTATTGGACTTTCTGTGATTTTTCAGAATCGATAATTTTCTTTATAACTCCAAATATTTAAAAAGCTTTTACATTGCAATTAATTTGTTTTTCTTAATACCGTATTCAGAATTAATTTTATTCATTATTTCGGCAATTTTGTTGTACGAATGAATCCCTCTGAATCATCTGCAGACAAGAGTCACTGATTGTCTTTCAACAGACTACCTTTCAGCCCTTTAAGTTCTTCAGTAGTTAACCAATGAGTTACGTCGAAAAAGCTACGTTTTCGAGACCAGATACTAACAGTTATGCAAATATACAGAGTGGGACAAAAGTCTGGAAACACCCTTGTAACTTTTGAACGGATCRAGGTAGAGAGTTGCAATTAGGAGGGATTTTGACAGGATCATGAAAGCTATTTTTTTATCAGGATGGCACCCACCCCCCAAAGGGCCCTTTTTGGGACAAAGGGGCRGRRGTGAGTTAAAAATCTTAAATAGAATGAGGGGTCGAGTGAGGGCTCGTTTGAAAGGGCTTTCCAAGACGAGAACAACGCGGGGTCACTGAGGTCTTTACGATTTTTTTTCACAGAGTTATGATTATTTAAACATTTCTACTCAAATTTTGCGATAACGCGAGGGTCCACAGTAAGGACGTGATGGCTATTAGACTTCGCGTGTTTAATGTTCGCGGACGCGCGTAACRGAGATCAAGAGATTGGGAGACCCTGAGATTCGTCACTTTCCCAGTATTTTGTGACTCCAAACTCTCTCCGTTTTACGCGTGCGCGCGCGCGAGCGTATGTGTGTAGGTCAGTGGGTCTGTTTACAATAAGTGTTCAAACCTTCGACCTTCTACAGTTTGGCAATGGRCCAAACGATCATAAAAATTGGTTTGAACATTTTGTAATATTTCTGGAGTAATTAATGCCACTTCGTCGATAATTCGTACTTGTAAGTCATTGAGATTTTGAGGTTTAATTTTATACACTCGATCTTTTAGATAACCCCAAAAGAAAAAATCTAGGGGAGACAGATCAGGTGACCTGGGTGG
>JANQDE010000076.1:5272-33735 GCA_037157785.1 Cephalotes varians
CACACCCCCATATAAAATCATAAAATATATTTTTAGATGTTTCCTAAAAGATTTATTTATTTCTATTTCTTGAATTTTTATGTACACATACACGTGTTAACTGTATAAAATTAAATTATTGGTTATTTATTGCAAAGAAAATGCTTGGACGGGGAGAGACTCCACTTGAACCTCCATCTCGAAAAAATATAATCTAACCTAAACTTATTTCTGATTTGAAATACGCAATACTAGAGAACATTTTTAAGTTTTATATTTTTTAAGAGTTGAAAAAATGGATATAGATAAAGTATATTTCATAGTGTTCTATGAAACACAAAAAAAGTAATTTCATATAAAATATTAACTGAAAAATCTTTCAACAAATACACTACGCAACAAAATTATCGCAATTTTGTTGCGTAGTGTAGTTAAACGATCAAAGCTAGATCTTCGTGCAACATTTGCACAAAGTAATTGTACATCGGTCTATATTCTATTTGTTATTTGAAAAATCTTTCGCCTTTCAATAAACTGATAAGTCTTATATACTAACAATACATGAGTGAAACAAGTCCCTATGCAAAATGTATCTTTTCAAAAGAAAAGATACCACATAGCAAAATTACAAAATAACATGAGACTTTGTTACAAATGTATTGTATTTATAAATTCCCAATTATTAAAATTTGTATTTTGCAATATGGTATCATCTTTTGAGAAGATACACTTTACATAGGAGCTTGTCTTACTCATATAGATTCATTGTTATTATATGAGATTTATCAGTTTTTAATAAGACGAAAGACTTTTTAATTAACAAAATATTATGTATGAAAGTATCTTTTTATATTTTAATTGTCAGATTCGTTTCACAAAAAACTGCGTTGATTGGTATATTTTCATCAAGTGATTGTGTCATCTAAACTAAATAATTACCTAAGTTGGAATTAGATTATATTTTTTGGGAGTGGAGGAGACTTCCCGCCCATACATTAAATGTATGAAAATGCAAATAAAACATTTATATTAGGCAAAATTGAAATTATATAGTTAAACATATCTTTATATTATCAATTTTATTAATTAATTAATTTACTTATTAATTTTAACAAACAATGAATGTCGGTTAAAATCTTTTGATTGTTACTCAGGAAACTTTGAATAAGATCAAAGCCATTGCAATTTTGTCGTCTAATGTAAAGATTTATCATTAAAATTATTAATCTTTAACTTCAAATATCTCGGAAATTATGAGAGATCTCCATTTGATTGTTAAAGCAAAGTTATTCAGGAATGAACTCTTTATAACATATCAAAATCGAAGTCATCCGAACCATATAAGTTTTTCTAAAGAATTATCCTTTTTTTCGATTTGATTTAAATAAAAAATATAATGTAGTAGAAAGTAAACGAGGAAGTAAAATAAAAAAAAGCGAAAAACATAAGTGTGAAAATGCATTTCCACAATTTAAGTTAGCGCAGTAAACATTTTAAAAAATCTAACTTATCAATAAAAATAAATATTTGAAAATTTTAAAGAATATAATTTCATTAAACACAATATGAATATTTTATTAAAATTGTGTTACATTCCAACTCGCTAAATTTAAATATCACATAGGAAGATAAAATAAAATATACAATGCGTCTTAAGACACAATATATTAAATATAATAAAATAAATAATGACTCTCAAAATTCAAAATAAAAAATCAAGATTAAAAGTGTTGAGAGTCAACGCCATAAACAATGTGCAATTAAAAAATATTATTAAATAATAAGAAACAATAAAAAACGTTAACGAAGTGAATATATTAAAATAAAGAATGTAACATTGTTATATTTCGGAATATTTAATAAAAATTATTCTAAATACATCTCATTCGAGATATATTATTAAAAATTATATATTCGATAAAATATCGAAAAAGCTAAATGCAATTTAAAAAATCTATATAAAATGTTAATTTTCATGAAGTGTCCAAATATTTTTCTCATAATAATTATATACTTCTATTTAAAATTTTTCATATAATAAAATATTATACTTAATGATTTTTTATAGTTTTGTAAAGTAAGATATACAGAATGAATAAATTAATATTTTATGTTAAGATACAAAGCAATGAATAAATATTGCAGTTTTTAAATATTAAAATAAATAATTAGTTCTATAATAATTGGTAAATTGGTTCCAATCGTTTTTAAAATATAAAAATATTAAAGAAAAGTGAACTATATGAGATATTTGATATCGTGAAATCAAAATATGATAAAAAAAATAATCAGAAAAATAGAATATCTTAAATTATAGATTATTTAGTAATATTATTTCAATACTTTTATATGTATAATGACTAGGAAGATATAAATTTATGTAACAAAAATTTATATAAAAAAAGAAAATATGAAAGGAAATTTTTCCTACTCATGTATCCTCTATTTTTATTTTAAAACAATTTACAAAATATATTATCGTGTTTTATAAAAAGTATGAAAAGTGTTTATGATCAAGATAAAAGAAAAAAAAAATCGTATGCGCGCGCGTTTTGTGTGTGTGTGTGTGTGTGTGTGTGTATATATATATATATGTGTGTAATTTAGTAAAGCTGTTATTTTTCATTAATCTCACAAATAACAATTAATTAACTAAATTAAATAAATCCTAAACTCTTTATCATGTAAAATTAAACACTTTAATTTCGAAATAAAAAAATCAATCCTATAATTTTAAATTTTCTTTTTTCAATCCTTTTATATGTTTATAGTACATAGAAATCATTAAGACGTAATTATATTTCAGATGCAAAATATATATTAAAATTTGTAACTATATACATTATATACATATAATACATATTTCAATTGAAGAGCGTTTAATTCTAAACGTTTTGAATAACGATTTATGTAAAATAATTTAAATAAAGATTTAATAATTTAAATAGATTATAAATAAATTTATTAAATTATTCATTTCTAGATAATAGAAACATTTTTTCAAATCTTTAATTGTTTATAATTGCAAAAATAAACAACAAAATAATTTGCGATAATCACATCGATATGCTAGCAAAATAATAATGCATTTTAAATTTATTTGAAGGTAAAAAGTAATAAAACTTTTAAAAAAATTTTTCAGAAGTCTAAAAAAATTAAATATTAATTACTTCTATACAATTACGAGGTTTTCATAACTAAAATTTTTTCAAGATTCTGCTATTTATTTGTAAATTTAGTTTTGCTTTCAGTAGTTAAATTTAGTTTATAAATAAAAAAATTAATTTCATACATAATAATTTCATAAATAAAAACTTAGAAAACTTTCTCTGATTTCAAATTATAATTAAAAATATTTCATCACATTATTTTATAATCTTACTTTATATAAATCTAATAAATATTATAGGCATTACAGAATAATAGACGAAAATATTATCATTCAATAGTAATTACATAACTAAATCAATTTATTGTCAATTCTTTTTAAGATGCAAATTTTAATATCATTAAATTAAAAAAACTCCAATAAATTTTTTTCTTGATTAAATAATTTCATTCTCTAGTATTTGTATAGACTATTCAAAAGTTAAACTTTTCATAAAATAATTTTTCAAGTATTATATATTTCTAAAATAAATAAAATATTTCTGCAATCGATCGTGAGTAGTAATCTTATTTTATTATTGCTACTTTTTGAAAAATGTAGCATTTCAAAAATTTTTACAAATATTAACAAATATTATTGATTGAGAGAAAAGAAAAGGGGCAATATAATTTAAACAATATAATTTAAACAAAATGTGAAAAATTGTAAATAGATATGTTCAAATAAGATAAATATTAGAATTAAATGCTCTTGAATTGAAATACACAGTTTACAAAAGTAATGAAATATAGAAGAAAAATCCATAAAAATAAAGACATCAACTTAAAAGTCGAAGTATTAATTAAAAATCACATTTGGATAAATAATCAAGAAAACATTCAGATCAATTAATATAAGATACACAAAGTATTCCATAATAGTACGATTGAAATTATAATAATCTTATTAACCTATTTTTTGTAGATGCGTATGAGAATTGAAACCTTTTTATGTGGTACTTAATTTTTTAACATACTCTATTTTATAATTTTATTTTAAAATAAATTTTTAAGATCTTTTAATCTTTAAATTTTTCGGCATTTTCTGAAATTCTATAATCTTTTATTATATAATTGTATTATATGTATTTATACGTGTAAAGTCCAATTGCACCAACATTATTTTAAAAGAGGCTTAAAATTCTCTCTCTCTTTAAAGCTATAAAACAAAAGAGTTTAAGCTTCACTTAAAATCAAAATAACCTTGGTGCAATCGGTCCTCAGAATAAAATCTTTAAATAAAAACTGTAATGCTATTGGTAAGAATTTAATATAAAATCTTCAACAAATATTTAAAATATCTATGAAAAAAAGTTAAAAACTTGTTATAAAACATTATATTCATTTCTGTAAAACTTAAAAAAATAAAAATTTTCGTAATTTTTTTGACAAAATATTTTCAGTGGCGTCTTCACTTTTAACTTACATGCAGATAATGCAGTAAAAGTAATAAAAAAAAGATAAAAATCAACAAAATAGAAATATATTTATTTAAAAGAATATATAAAAAGAAAGACTAAAGATTTATAACAATTAAAAAATATGTCAATTATGAATATATGTACGTTAAAGGATTATTGACTTTTGAACTTGGCAATATGTCCAGATTTCTATTATATTCCTGTTTTCTTTGATTTCTTGAATATTTTATAAACATTAATTTTAAATATCATATTTACACTACATTATGCATTTACATTATCGTTCACGAGTTCAGAAACGCTTACAATTTTTTCACATTTTCAAGCTTAAAACATTTTTTAATTTTTATTATTTATTTATGTCCTGCTATCAAATCCCATATTTGTCTTTGAAATGAATTATAAAAAGTGGATAAAAGATATTTTTTATAAAAATCATTAATGATTAAAAAATTTTTAAGAAATTTATGCGAATCAAGTACATTACAACTACATCAACAACTACATTATAACATTTTTACTTTTTATTAATTTTTCCAAACTTTTCAGTTTCGAAGTTAAAAAAATATTTTATAAAAAATGAATTTTTACAAAAAGTTCGATATCATTGCGAAAAATCATCGCATCAAATTAAAAAAAGGGCATTTTGGGTTAATGCCTACTTTAAAATAATTTTTTGTCAATTTTTGTCCAATGATGTTTCATCAAGCTATTAGTGCTTATAAGTAAAAAAAAAAAATACTACTTTTGAATTTTTTCTAACTTAAGAATAAAATATCGCAGAGACAAAACTAAAAGAGAGAGATTTGAAGCTCTATTTTTTTCTCTTTAAAATACATTTTTGAAAACTTCTCTATAACTTTTTTTCATCAAGATACTTAATTTTTCATGAGATGCGAGAAAATCGCAGGATTTCCGAACTTATGAACGGTTGTGTATATATTACATTATTAGTGTATATATTACATAGATGCATGCAAGCACATGATTTTTACGCACGTATATTATTTCATTCCAGAAAATTATATTAAATATTTGTTATATTTTCTATTACATTTATTACATTTTTTATAGTTCATTAGTTTCGCCAAGTTTCAAGTTTTTGCCATTATTTTTATTAAAACAAAAAAATGCAATTATTATAATTATTTACAATATTATCTTTTATTATTTTTATTATTTACTAATATTTCCAATTACTATAAAAAACACAACAATAAATTATATAAAAAAAGCAAATATCCAATAATTTGGAAAAATATAATAGTTAAATTACACAAACAAAGCATAATTTTATGAAAAATGTTATGAGAATTTTACAGATTGAAAGATTTTTACATTTCTGCATTTTGTTATTCATATAGCTACTAATTCTCAGTCTTTGACAATTTAGCATTAAATATCTTAATATTTTTTTAAAGCATAATATTAAGAAATAATTGCTGCAAAAATGTAACAAATTTATTTACAAAATTCTTAAAAATGACTAATTTACTCCGCTATAAATAAAATTATTATTAATATAAATTAATTAATCTATTTGTAAAATGCTTTTTATACGTCTAAAAGTACATTAATTTTTTAAAAGATTTAATTTGAAAGATTTAAATAATCTTTTGAAAGTTAGTATAATGGCTCGAAATTATAATTTATATAACGCACCGGTATAATATATATAATTGGAAAATAATTTTAACATTTATATAATTCTCAATTGCAAATTTCGAATATAATTTGCACAATAAATCAATATTACTAAACCAATGATTTTTAAACTTTCTAATAAAATTTTCAAATTCAACGTTTTCTTGATATAATTGATACATTTTTAATATTGTTACAATTTTAGTAATAAGCATGCAATCGATAGTTGATGTAATTCAAAATATTCTCAATAACAATAATTTTTAAATAATTGGATAAAATGAATATTATGAACTATTATGAACATTATGATTCCAAACATATGTAATTTCTCTAGTTTTCAAAATACAATATTTCTAAACATAAACACACCCGCACGCGCGCACACACACACACACACACACACACACACACANCACACACACACACACACACACACACACACACACACACACACACACACACACACACAGAGTACATTCTTCCAACATAGTAAGTCAGCACAATATTATCACTTATGACAATGTTCATTAAAAAATATTATTCAAAACAAAATGTTCAAATTGCTAATTACTGTTTGATACTAATCTTTCTTTTTATCTTATCTTTTATTACAATAATTTTGTGTGGTGTGTGTGTGTGTATGTGTGTGTGTGTGAAGATATTTTCAAAAGACAATATAATTTTAAAACGAAAAAATAATTTTCTAAATAAAATATTAATGGATTAAATAATCATAATCAATGCGTCAAGTATAATGTGCACTAGTTTTTTATGGTGAAAGATAAATGTTGAAAAAAAGTTGAAGATAAATCTTATGTCTAACTTCCAATATATACTATCAAATTTGTCAATTTTTGTTCGTTAAAAAACTTAAAAATAATCGATAAAATAAACACGCATTTATATATCAATATGCAGAAACATGAAAATAAATTAAAGAAGAATAACTTATTGATTCGGTAATTTAAATCAGATCTGATAATCACGATATATATCTTTACATTTTTCATACTGATAATCCCCTCAAAACATACTTTTAATTACCTTATTTATTTCTCCATTAGGTATCATTAGATATCATAAAGCAAATACCATTCGAACTGAAAATAGAAAAATTTCTTTCTTGATTCACAGAAGCTACACTCTCATAACGTGCACCACATATCACAAATAGTTGGTCTGAGTCCATTTGTTGATTTCCACAGAGCAATTATTCTGTGTAAATACTAGTTTCATCCAAATTGTCCAATGTACATGTGAGATTAAATAATGTATTTTGCTCTAATAAAATATATAAAATGTATGGAATATATTGGGATTATACATGACATTCTGTACTAAATTGGGTCTTTTCTCTCTGACCAATTTTTTTTTTCTTAAAGATAACTCTGATGAATAAGTGCATGCACTGGAAACTGTCTATCCCTTTGATACCTCCGACAGTGACCCATACTCAAATCATGACATTCATATACATTGGGGACTGCATTGTACGATGTAGAAAAGTTGCTTGAACCAATCGAGTATGGAACAAAGATATCAAAGGGTTCTTCCAGCTATTCCATAGGATGATGACGCCCGCCGCACATTCCGCAAGACATTCCGCACCAATGTACAGCTTTAAGGGGAGGATATATCCACAAGCAAGGAACGATCAGTGACAACAAGGCCAAACCAAGCCATCTGCGTCCGCATCCTTCTTCTGTACTACAACTGATTTGATATTTTGTAGTTTATTCGAATATTGTACGTAACATTAATTGATTAAATCTCTAAAAGATTACATATTATATAAAAAAAGATATTTAATAAAATTTAATGATGATAGATACTAACGTATAGTTTAAAAAGTAGTATACATCCAAAGATATATCCTTTAAAAAAACTGATCTAATGTTTTAAATAATTTTTGCAACAAATTTAAAATAAATTCATAAAAAATCCAAACTTTTATAATACAAAACAATGCAAACCAAACTGCAAAAAACAGTTGGAGAAAATAATATAAGTATATATATTAAATAAATATATATATATTATATATTTAAATATATATACGAAATAATAACATAATAATAATAATATAATAATATAATAATAAAGTTAGAAAGATAAATCGTCTGGCTAAAGTCCCAATATTATACTTACCTACAAGGATTTTGTGCAAAATCACCTTCGGCATCACTCATGCAGTGATATAACATACATTGGGCACATGACAAACAAGAAACTGTTGCAATTCCACGCCTAATTGGATCAGGAGCATATTCGCAGGAACCTTTTGGATTATGTTGTTCCGAATATAGTTCTTGACAATGCTTGCAACGTAAACGCACATTACGTTTTATAGTATTTTTCGAAGGTTGTGATATTATTGTGTCTGGCTTCTTTAAGGAACTTCCACTATTAGAAGTGTTGTGTCCATCTAATCTGTCACTTTTGTGATCGTCAATGATAGGATACAGATATTCATGATTAAGTGTTGTAAGCTGCACATAAGGATAATTATCTGATCCAAGGTCTGCAGCAGAAGCCAAAGGATGTTGTGACAATGGGGCTTTAATGGTGGAAGAACCACCAATGTAATGGATAGATCGGTGTGAGTCGGGAAGCTCCGAATACTGAGAATAATTGGGCGCTCGAATTCCATGTGATGTATCCGAAGACGAACGTGGCTCAGGTGGTTCTACTGGCAAATTCAAAGTCTGTAAATTTTAATAATTTTAATAAAAACTTTGATGCTCTATTTTTTCTCTTTCAATTTATTTTATTATAACTTTTATTTTTTATCATAATAATTTTTATTAATACTTTTAATTAATACTATCTTCTCCATTAAAATTAATAAAATAGATTAAAAGATAGAAACAATAAATTTTTTTACCATGAAAACATCTTCATCCCCAGCGTCTGGAACATCGATAGTCAATGTTAAATCAGACAGACCTATCACATTAAAACATAAAATTTTACAATAAGATCATATAAAAAATAAGACATAAATTTAAAGCTATTAAGCTTACCATTAGTACAAATAAATTGCAGTCCGTAATAAATTGCAGCAAAATGATTAATACGAATAAATTAATAAGATATCATAAAAAAACCTTGTAATATCATAGAATTGTGATAATATAGATGATTTCGATATAATATTTTAATATTCAAAAACAATAAATAAAAGAATGTCCACATCAAAATCAATGTCCAATCAAAAAAGGTAAAAACATATTAATCATTCATTCTATCATAAAAAAATCCCAATGTATACTATGTAACAAAAATTTTTCTTTGTTAGCTATATAAAAAAAGTGGCCTATTTCAATCCCTTTTATGATCAGGGTAAGGGATGTGATCAACAAATGCTTGGAAGGATTTGATTGACCAATTAGAAGAAAGAATTTTACAAATTGATCAAAGTGTGTTTCAAAGCATTGTAGAGTTAAGTTGATCATAACCAAGATGGAATAAAAAATATAAGCTATAGTCTATTTGATGCTACAAATGCTTTCTTTGATTAGTCAATTAATGAAATTCTTTCTTCTAATTAGTCAAATGCTTTGAAATATTTGCAGTGTTAAATGGACCGTATTCATGTTCAGACAAAAGTTACAGGGCTTGAAAAAGATAAACAATTTTCGAAAAAAGATTTTTCAAAATCACAAAGGTCAGGTTCGAAATATTTTACATTTACGAGATATTTTACATTTTATTCATTTTGACATAAAATATAAAATATCTGGTAAACTATTAATTTTTTTTATAATTATATCTTAATATTTTGATGCACAGAATAATGAGATAATTCAATTGGTGTAAAGAAAACACACAATTATTTTTCAAAAAGATTATATAATTTGCACTATGTAATCACATATCTTTTTGAACAATAGGACTATTATTTTTGACAACTTTGAAGATTCGAAGCTTCAAAAGAATTTGAAGTTTTGGAATTAACTCTGATTTTTTAAAGTTTAAGGTATTTCCAAAGATTTTTTCGAAAAATATATTCAACGAATGACGAATTCGTTCAGAGAATGTTAAAAATATTGCAAATAGAAAAATTTATATATCCTTAAAAAAATGTGTAATTATTTCATAACATGAAATAATATTATATTTATTATTTATCACAATGCTGCTATTTAAATATTATTTAGAAATAAATTGCATAAATATTAATTAATATTTTATAAAAAACAAAATTTTTATTTTTCAATTTTTCAATTTTTCAATGACATAATATATCGTAACATTAGAAATTTTATTTCAGATTTTGTTATATAATTTTATAAATATGTATTGCAGTACTATTATATTAAATAAATAATTATATAATTTTGATTCTTCGAAGCTTCAAAGATTCAAAACTTCGAAATTTCGATCTTAGAAGATTTGAATGCCGAAACTTCGAATCTTCGAGATTAAATCACACACACACACACACACACACACACATCAAAGCCTTCCCAGAAATAAATCCTAGCTCTGTTAAAAAATAACGCTCTCTATCTTTTTTATACCAATTGATTCACCTCATTATTCTATGCATAAAAATAAAGTAAAAATATAGTTATAAAAAAATGATATTTTACATTTCATGTCAAAATGTATCAAAATAAAGTTTAAAATAAGCTATCTTGTAAACTATTAATTTTTCGATAATACTTTAATATTTTTATACGCAGAATAATTAGAGGAATCCAATTGTGTGTACAATTTTATTGAAAAGAAATGGCGACTTTATGTAATCTTGAAAAATCAATTTCTCCAAAAATTGTCATTATTGGTATTAATTTTACTGTTATTTGTCTTCCTTCAGACTATACAATATATCTAAACATATATCAGTCTCATAGGAAACGGCCCATTTGGTCGATTCTAGAGATATTCACTGTTTTGTAGATTCGGTCAGAATTATCGAAAACAATTTTTTTCGCAATTCGTATAGAGCAATCCGAGACGTAACTCCTGGTGTTAACCTTTCATGCTAAATAATTTCTGTAAATTTTTCAAATTTATTTTTTTCGGTCTAGGAGGTTCGATAACGTTTCAAATGGTAGTTTATAGTCTCTAATCATCGAATCTGATGTTAGCTCCATTTCAATCGAATGAGTCTTTTCCTATGAGACTGATACATATTTTTGATTTGACTTTACCTTACAAAAATAAAAAGGGTGATGGATTAAAATATCCTAGGATATCTTGTTCTTTTATTCCAAACAATTATATATTCAGATTTTGCAAAAAGAAAAAAGAATGAAACATAGAAAGAACAAACTAAATAGATCAAGTTATCGATACTGTAATTAGAAAATTTAGCACATCATGAATGCAATTTTCTAATGTTAACAATTAGTCTTGTGAATCATAACCTTCTTGTAGGAAAATACTGTACCTTCCAAAAGTTCCTCAACTGCTGTTCGGACACCTTTGTCAAATGCTCTTGCATCAGCAGCTGTTTGAAATGTTAAACCAAACTTCTTTTCTCCCGTGCGCCAATGATGAAAAGTTGGCATTACCTTATTATATTCAAAATCTTTTTTAATTGTACAACTAAGAACAACCTGAAAAAAAAAGATTTATTTGTACACAAATCATATATAATGAATATATCGCTGATATATTCATATTATCTTACAACATAATTTGAATTATATTAAATACAGCTACTGTAATACTTGAAATATTTTCCTGAAATAAATATTCAAATAATAAAATATTTATAAAATTATCAAGACTTACCGACTGATCGATAATGCGTTTTCCATAAATAAGATACTCGTGTTTTTTTTTGTTTGCACCAGGTGGAGAGAGATTAGAAGATCCATGGCTTTGAAGACTAACTGCTGTATTGGAGATGGAATACGTAGGATTGGTTGTAGTAGAAATAGTAGTTCCATTGGTATTGTTTATCTGATGTACTCCTGAGGGAGTAACTCTACGTCTAACTGAGACATTTGCCAATCCACCTCCACTCAAAGGAACCCAACCACCAGAACTATCATCTCTTGTCATTACCTGAGCGTGGACCCTTACCAGATAGTTACCACTGCAAAGAATAAATATAACAATTACTATTATATTACATATCCCTCACATACATATGTTTAATCAAATTAATAACAGATACATATATCTCTGTAAAAAAATTTCAATAAAATATACTAATAATTAGTAATATATATATATATATATATATATATGTACACATATACATATATGTTATACACAAGAGATTGAATATGATATGAAATATAAAAAATTATTTTAACATGTTAATTAATTCTTCAAGATTAATTTTCTCGAAAACAAAGTACAAAATAAATTTACTTTATATAAGTCATTCATATATAATTCATCATCACAAAATTTCGATATGAGATTTAATCACAAAGACATGATTAAAAAATAAAAAGATGTAATACATAATTATAACTTTCAATGTTTTTTTAATGACTGAGTATTTTCTCAAAATTAATTATAATTAAAAGATCTCTAATTATCTCTCTCTCTCTCTCCATATTCTATATCTTTAAACTTATTAAAAGTACAAGCTAATAATCATTACATATAATAATTGACATTAAAATTAAGTGACATTCCTTAATTTTTTACTTCTGCATATAGTGCATTATTTTATCTCTTAATGCTATATATTACAACAAAAAAATTTTTTAAATGTTCGTATTTACGAGTGTTTTACAATAATATTCGATCTATACTTTTTTTTAATTTCTAAAAAATAAAATGCAATTTGAATAAACAAGATTGGAGTTTTGTTGAAAATTACGTGATTTCAGTATTTCCACAAATCCTGAAAATACATTGCGTAGACCACTTAGCCAGATGTTACACACACACACTGACATGGATTCAATGAATGAACGGCCGTTACATACATGGAACATTTCGTAGCACACTGTTAGAGGATTGGAAGAAGAAAGAGAAAGAGAAACGAATAAGAGATATCCGTAACTAGGAAGATACAAAAAGAGAGAAAGAGAATTGACAAAAGAACAAAAAATGGAAAAGAGCAGATAAATACGATAAATAATAAATCTCGAGAAGAAATAAAGATCCATCGGGAAATTAATTTTGTTCTATCTGCAAACAAAATTCGCAAAAAGATACGTAACGGGGAGAAAGAGGGACAACAGAAAGAAAAAAAGAGCAATTGACGAGAAAGAGACAGTAAAAATATTAATCAAACGAAAATACGCCGGAATAAAGTATATTCGAATATTCGATATCAGGGAGATACAGTCATAGTCAATGATAAAAAAAATGCGTGCATTTTGCATAGAATGGAACGGTCTCGGAAAGTACGTGTTATAATGCAGAGGAAATAAAAATTGTTCCTCGTGCATACTCACTCGTCCGATTCCTCTGTCATGATTCGAAGTATCGAAGCCTTCACTCAAAGCCCACTCTCTCCCATACCTCACCATTTTCGTCACATCGAAAAGACATTCGATCGTGCAATTCTATCTGCGGAGCTTTTTTAGACGAGTATATCAACACTATCAACACCGACACAGCGCCCCAATCTTCCTCTTTCCTTTCCTCCGCTCCGCCTCTTTCGCCTCCTCCACCTTTACTTCGCACTCCCCGTGCAGTTCATCCCCACACGCCCATTTGCCTTCGATGCCATAGCACCGATACCACAGTTATCGAAGCCACACTCCACCACGCCTGCTCCCTTAAACCACTTAAACTTTTATCTCGATCTCATCGATCGAACGCTACTTCGTTTGAAAGCTACTTACTTTCAAAAAATACTATTACAAAACGCATTAGCACCAAGAAATGCACTCACGCCCAAATTCATAACTCCGATTGCGATTACACGATACGATTAAATGGCCCGATCGTAATTTGAATGTTGAGACAGCAATTCACAGACACTGTGTAAATATGCTCGTTTAACAGACCGACAAACGTATCCGTGTAATACTTATTGACTACCTTACGATAAAGTCACCGGACTGCGCAACAGGATTCATTCATCAATACCACACACACAACCCTATATAATCAAGCGCGATACACACAATCCTCTGGCTAAACTTGAACAGACCATCTCCCATTGCGTTATTTGCGAGACCATTAAAACAGCGTTTAACGCACTCTGGTTAAGTTAGGGGCTAATCAAAACCAATATGGCGTCTCTTCCGCTAAATTTGAATAGCTTTATTCCATGCTAGATAATTTTATTCTTGGTTTTAAATATTCCAGAACAGAGTGTTTTTCTTATTTCAATATATATCAAGTATTTATAATTATAAAAATGTACAGGATTACGTTTTAAATAATGCATTTTTATATCTTTTCTGTAACTTGTCATAGACAAAAATTTTTCAGACAAAGTTATATGGTTTGGAGAGGGACACATAAAAATACGGACTTAACTTTGAGTGACCTTTTCAGTTCAAAGTTATTTAAACATTTCTAAATGGGAAACATCCATTTTTTATATTTATGTTCTTGTAACTGACTTTAAGATCTTTTCAACATATTATAATGAAGCATTTTTTTCATTAAGTACTTTCTGAGTCAAACTCATGGCACATATAAAAATATAAGCCTCGGATCAACCCACTACTTTAAAACAATTAGCCCCGGTCTACAATAGGTATAGTAAGCCTTAAGCCGTAAGAAATTGAGCAATCATAGTTCATTATTCTCTTCAAATTCGATCATGATTGGTTAATTTCTTAAGGCTTAAGGCTTACTACACCTATTGTAGACCGGGACTTAAGGGGCTACCGGGACTTGAAACTAAAGTCAGTGGCACACGATGCTTGTTTTCCTGCTTGATTGCTTGCGTTTTAGTAATTTATTAATTGTTTTAAGATAGTGGGTTGATTTAATCTCTATCTGTTTAGCTTCAAGAGGGCTCCTGTATACACATTTCCATAAGTCCCAGTCTACAATAGATGTAGTAAATCTTAGGTCTGTTTTTTATTCTTGCACTCTCTGAACTGGTACACATGGTGCAATAAGTTGAAGTGAAGTAAACATATGTTTACTTCACTTCAACTTATTGCACCGTGTGTACCAGTTCAGAGAGTGCAAGAATAAAAAACAGACCTCTTAAGTTGTAAGAAATTGAATCATAGTCGATTATTCTCTTCAAAATCGAATATAATTTGTTTATTATTTACATCTTACTGCTTACAGAAGAGAGAGTTACAACTGAACACGTTGCTAATTGGTCAATTTAAAATAAAAATATCTGATTGGTTGGTGTCTCGTATCCAGACTCTGGTACAGGGTCACCGCTGTGAAGCCAATTGTCGGACTAACACTTTCAATAAATTTGAATACGCTATTTGATTGCTAATCGTTTGCTAATTTTGGCATACCTTTTTATTATATTTATCAATTATTTTGGATAAAAAATCAAAATTAAAATTTGGACAAGTGTAATTGCCTTTTGAAACATTTATCTCATTATTTCATTTCGGTACTAAAACGTTTGCTAGATCCGTATATATAAGCATTAATCTAATTGTATTGCTTAATTGACCTATATTTACTTATTAATAATTTGTAAATTATCTAGTAACTCTCCTAGTAACTTCCTAGTAACTTCATCCATTAACTTCTTAGTTATTTTATTTAATAACTTTCTAGTTACTTTTAAGCGACTGGATTATTTTTTCCAAGGCTGCGTTCCGTTTCTCACATGATGCGCATAGAAGTATAGAAGTTCGTTCCGTTTCTCTTCATCGCACTCACTGCATGCACGGTTCAATTTAAATTAACTAGATTGCTCCGCCTCTTCCGGTGCATGAAATCACATGAAGTGTCTCACCTCGCGAATTGAGATAGTTCATGCAACTTATGCATTTTGCTGAAGTATTAACGCAAAATTGAAGGATTCGTGCTCGGGCTTTGGTGCGGGTCGGACGTGTTTGCGCGTGCGCTCGCAGTTGGCGGTTGAGTCGAGTTATGCAGTTAGTGTTTTGTGGGGTGCGTACGTGCCGGTTTTCCGGTTGCCTTTTATGACCAAACTTCTCGGTCATAATATTTCCTTCAGTTTTCCACCAAAGGATCTTTTATTAGTAAACGGGAGTGCGAATCTATTGGACACTAAGGTGCGCGCTCGTTAATGCAAGGGGCTCAAGCCTCTTGCGACGGAGGGGGACCGGCACCTTCCGATACCCCCTCCTCATCCTTACGAACTTCTTTCCCTCCCCGTTCTTCTCTCTCCCTACATTTATACGATCGCTTCGTCCAAGATAACTACAGCGATGTCATCATGGATAACCATACTTCCATGGATATTGAAGAAGACACTCCCAACGCCTCCCCAGGGGTCCCCCCCTCGGCGGACGACGCCGCGGCGGCCATAGTTTCTTCGTCCCTTCGCCCATGTATCATTACGCGCGATTCAATTGTCTCGGTTAACGCGAAAAACGCAAATAAGCGTGAATTTGCCGATGATTCTCGATCGGTCTCTTTCGTCAAGAAGCCTGCTTCCACAGACTCGACACCGTCCAATAATCTACCCGAGACTGGTCAGGGGGGTACGTCGCTTTCCTCTTTACCCTCAGCGGCTCCCACTGTTACTTCCCATCGCTACTGTAGTAAGGATCAACCGCCGTTCATTGTACAAATGCAATCGACGCAGGAATCGGCCACTTCCCATCCATTACACATCAGTAGGATCATCTCCCAAATCTTCCCTCGGGACATCCTGGAAATTAGGAAAGCGGGGCGCAACAAGGTTCTCGTCCAAACTAATACCTACGAAACCGCTAACAGGTTAGTATCAAACAATTCTCTTACATCACACAACCTCAGAGCATTCATCCCTTCATACAAGGTTCTCAGAGCGGGCATTATTAGAGATGTCCCCTAAGATTTAACCATTGAACTTCTTAGAGATTCTCTTTCCTCCCCAATTAAGGTACTAGAATTTCATCGCCTCAATCGCAGGATGAAGATTAACGAGACCCGTTACGTTCCGTCTCGTACGGTTTGCTTGAAATTCGCAGGTCAGGCTTTACCACAATTTGTTTATTTGTTCAACTGTCGGTACTCTGTTTACCCTTTCATCCCAAAGACCAGGATCTGTTTCTCTTGCTTTAGGGTTGGACATTTGAGCAAAGCATGCAAGAGCCGCCCACGTTGCTTATATTGCGGCGAAGCCACTCACGATTCCTCGGAGGATTGTGCCCGAAAGCAATCCCCCCCTACATGCGTTAATTGCAACGGAGACCATTTGGCTACCTCGCATGATTGCCCTAAGGTATTGTAAGAATTTTACCGACCGATGTCGCCACGAGGCTGTTTGACAGCTCGATCATGCGCGCGGCGTGTCATCGCGCTCGGAGCAGGTATTGCGCTGCTCCGGAAATGATGTACGTAAACGAATAATCTGGAGTAATCCGGAATAATCGTTATTGCGATCGATCTTCCGCCCAAATCCGGATGGAGCACTCCTCGTCGGAAAGCCGTACCGAGAGGACGTCAGTCGAGTCATATTTTAAGCGTCGGAATAAGCCGGTAGTCGTGTCGTGTCGAACCGGAGTTGTACAGTGGGTGCTCACGCTATTAGAACGCTCGCAAAATTTTCATCTATTCTCGGATTGGGAGTCTATTATATAATTTTATTATAAAAATTATAACTAATTATTAAAAAGGACATTCCAATAAACAAATCTTTTACGTTTCATCTATGTATTCTACATTCTAGTCTAATAAATATCACATTGAATATAAGCCCAAACAAAATTTTCAAGACGTTCTAATAGCTTGAGCACCCACTGTACTCCAAGAACTTGAATAAAGCTGTTATTGCTAATAACGTGTTGAAGCATAATCTTGAACCTTTCCTTACTCCGGAACGGAAACGTGGTTCCTCGTGCTCCGTGTTCGGAGAGTAAGAGTACGTAACGGACAAAAGCCGAAGTCTGCTCCGAAAAGTTCGGAGCAAACTTACAGTATTGACTCATAAAATGGCTCTTTCTCTGGCAGCAACGGAAAACATCCCATTCACGGAGGCTTTAAAATCGGTGGGCTCTTCTATCTCCCCGGCTTCTACCTCTTTTGCAGATCCAAGATTTGACTTCCACAACTTCCCTTCTCTTCCCCGCCATCGCTCTTCTCGTTCCCCTTCTCATTTCTTTTCTCCTAATAGCTTCTCGATTCTATCTAATCTTCCCTCTTCTGGCGACTCATCGGTCTCTTCTAAACCCTTCTCTTCTGTCGTTAAAAATATTGTCGCTCCGGCCACCCGATTTCAACGGGTCTCCCGCTCCAAACAATCTTCCCCTCCTTCTAATCCCGCCTCCTCTCTCACATTGAATAATCGCCCCAACTTTACCCCGGGGCCGGCATTTCCTAAAGAACATCGGGACCTTCTACTTCAACCCCACGGGCGTCCTGTCCCCCTGTCCACAGAACATACAGGAATTTACCATTCTTCTCCTCCTCACCCCTCGGGCTCCAATATCTATACTGCTCCCTCCGAGGCACAGCCCGAAGACATTCACCGCTTTCTCTCTAACCCCGCAGAAATTCTACAATACCTTTTGGTCTTACTGGGCGAATTGGCTACCCCTCCTAATTCCAATCTTTACACCAATCTCTCTCCCCCCTTGATGATATCTCGGCCTTCTCCTTACCTCCATGACTTGCATTCCACACCTCTTTGGACACAAGGATCATTTTCACAACCTTAAATAGATCTCGCTTCTCCCCTCTGCGGCTCCTTCACTGGAATTGCAGAGGGGCGGTGGGTGCTCTTCCAGACATTCTTCATTTAGCTAAGCGCTTTCAGGTTTTGTGTATTCAGGAATCACTTCTCCTCCCCTTAACCAACTTTAATGTTCCAGGCTTCTTCTGTATCAGATCCGATATTAGTTCCCCAGGCGCGAGAGGCCTTTGCTTTCTCATTAGGCAGGACTATCGCTTCTCCCACCCTTCAGTAAAGTTCCAGGCTATTTCTCTCCATTGTTCTCTTGATTCTCCTGTATTGATTGTCAACTTATACCGACATCCGAACTCTAAAACTCCTTTTACTTTTTTCAGCAATCTTTTTTCCGCCGCTTCGGCGCACAAGTATTCGCTGATACTAGGAGACTTTAACGCCCACCATCAGGTCTGGAGCGACGACAAGATAGACGAACAGGGAGATGCCATCGTGAGAGCTTGCGACGCTCATAACTTGATCATCCAAAACGATGGACTGCTCACTTTTATCTTCTCTTCTGGCCGCGCCAGGACTACCATTGATCTATCGCTTCTTGCAACCTTGGATTATTGACCTCAGTTTCAACTCTTCAGGATCTACATGGTAGTAATCATTTCCCGGTCAGTATTTCCGTTGCAGGTACCTCTCCTTCCGCGGTCAGGTTCACTAATAGATTCAACCTCTTGGACAAACAACTTGCCCTTCTTCACTCAAGACTTGCCTCCGAAACCCCTAGATTCTGCTCCTCAATTTCTTCCACACCTATTCCACTAAACCCTTTGCAAAAGTACGAAAGGTTTTGCTCTTTTCTCTCTGACAGCATATCACTTTTCTTTTCTCACGGGACTCTCCCATCCAGAAAAAGATTCATTTCTTTCAAAAAGTCGCCATCTCCCTGGTAGAATTCCACCTGCGAAGAAGCAATCGAATCCCGACGCACTTTGTTATGTATATATAAAGTTAACCCATCCCTTGATAATTGGCTTGCTTTCAAGCGAGGGAACATACAGAGCAGAAAGATTCTTCGACAGGAGAAGAGAAAGGGATGAAAACACCTCTGTTCTGAGTTTTCCTCTGCGACCGTTTGGAGATTTATGCGAGCTTTTAAAAATAAATCTCTCTCTTCTGATAATTCTCCCCTAAATGACGAATCAAAAGCTGCAGCTCAGGATCAATTGCTCTTAAAATTGTACCCTCCCTCTTGCCTGCAACCCACTTTTTCCTCCTCGGAGAACTTTGAACCGACGGATTCTACATGTGATCCTTTTGGCTGGATTGACGACCCCCTCTCAATGCGCGAGCTCGAATCAGCCATTCATTCTTCTAAGACTAGATCCTCTCCGGGCTTGGATCGAATTGATTATGGTATAATTCGCTTGATACCCTATGATTTACGGATAATTCTTTTGAACATATACAATGACCTGTATTCTCACGGACTTTTTCCCGATTCCTGGCGTTCCTCTCTCCTTACTTTCATTCCTAAACCCGATGGTAAGGGTTTGCGACCGATTGCTCTTCTTTCCTGTTTCCTGAAGATATTTGAGAAGGCCATTTATCGCAGATTTCAATGGGCGATTGAGACGCGGTTTCTCCTCCCAGCCTTTCAGTCGGGGTTTAGGAACTCCCGTTCATGTATGGATAACTTAGTCGTCTTCACTAATCGCATTCACTCAGCGTTCCTCAGCAACGCTTATACTGTGGCAGTCTTTCTCGACATTGCCGGAGCGTTTGACAATGTCATCCCGGGCATTTTGATACAGGAACTACGTCATGAGGGCTTTCCGACGCGCTTTTGTAAATTTTTGGATAATCTCTTATCTGAGCGTCTTATCTTCACTGTTCGAAATGCGGATATTACGGGCCCTCTTATTTCACATAAGGGCACCCCGCAAGGTTCCATTCTTAGCCCTCTCCTCTTCAATTTTTATCTAAGAAAAATTGGGTGTTGCTTACATAAGGACACCCAAATACTACAATACGCTGATGATATAGTCTTGTTCTCCTCCAACGCGAAGCTATCGCCAGGAATTCCCTCTCGCTATCGCTGAAATCGGTGCAAGAATACCTATGTCTCCGAGGATTAGAACTGGCCCCACATAAATCTCAGTCCATCATTTTCACAAGACGGATTAAGTTCCATGAAACCTTTGAGCCCTTCCTAGTTAATGAAGTTCAAATCCCAGTGGAGGACAGCGTTAAATTTCTCGGGGTCACGCTAGACCGCACGCTGGGCGGAGCACCCCATCTGAGGTCTCTACTTGCCAGAGGAAATAAAGTCTCTAACATAATCACCTCTCGAACAGGTGTATGGTAGGGAGCCAATCCTTCCTTGTTTCTTTCTCTATATAGAGCTATTTACCGAAGCTCTATCGAGTATAGTGCTCAAGTCCTCAAATTATATAGAAACAAAACTTTATTTTTAAAAGTTCAACGCCAACAGTATCGTATTATTAGATCGGCGCTGGATCTTCGTCAGTCTACCCCTATAAATATTCTCCTCGCTGAATCTTGTGAGCCGCTGGAACTTAGATTTTCTCTACTTTCTTCCAGATATGTGTATAAAAGCTTCGCCAGGAGTTCCAGCTTGATCGTCCGGAGCTTTCGCCGTCTCGAGATTGAATCACTGTACTCATCAAGACCCAAACGCATTTAGTTACTACGGAGTGCCCCAACCTTCAGACCTTTTGTGTCACAGAAAAATGCGCTTCAACTTACACCCTAGTGAAGTTGGGCCCCCAACATTAGGAAAAAAAAACTTTCTATAGCTCATTCGATTGCTCATCGTTTGCACATGTATGCATATTTTGAATTTTCGTTTGCACATCTTTAATTAAAAAGTTATTAATAAAACAATTTTGGGGGAGCCAACTTCACATTAGCCCCCCAACTTTGAGCAAATTGGATTAAAATAGTCTTAATCGATAGATTTTCGTTTGCACATTTCGAAACAATTTGATTTTTCGTTTGCACACCTTTAGTTAAAAAGTTATAAACAATTAAAGTTCTGAGGACAGTCAGCTTTGGCAGATAAGTTCGAAACACAGATACGACGTTCAAAATAGCGCAAATGGATAGATTTTCATTTGCACATTTTGAAACAATTCGATTTTTCGTTTGCACACCCTTACTTAAAAAGTTATTAACAATTAAAGTTTCGAGGATGGTCGAATTTGGTAGATAGGTTCGAAACACGGGTGCGACATTGAAAATATCATGAATGGATTTTATACATTTCCAAACAATTTGAGCTTATTTGAACGTGTCTTCCGAAGTCGTTCTTGGAAATTGAATTGTTAATAACTGTTTAACTGATCTGTTCTACAACATCGTCGATAAAGCAGAGATGTACCTCTTGTATCAATCTATTTTATCTCTAAATACGCTTTTGACCGTCTACCATGAATGTTACCACGTTAGTCCAACATCGTCAAGAGTGTCAAAAGAATATCGACGCGATTTCAATTGTTTGGTTTCTTCAGAACTGTAGCTCCCGGTATTCGATGCTCAGTAGCTCTTAAAGGATCTGGGTTTTCTGTTCTCTTGCTAAAATTATATTCGGACGCAATTTGGAACGAATCAAAATCGTATTTGCTGACTTTCCATCCAAGTGAAAATATAGTTCATATTATAAAATATATCGTTTATTATAAATATAGTGCATATTATAAAATATAGTGCATATTAAATATATATAAGTAAATATTTTTCAAATTATATCATACAATATATTATACAAACGCAAGTAAATAAAATGATTATTTCTTTCATTCACGAAGTCTTTAATTTTTTGTACAGTATATTACGAGTATATCATGTAAAACATATGTTTGACTAATTATTTTTTTCAGCTTTTCTTTGTTACGGTACAGGTATAATTTGGGTGAAAGACATGCCTCGTAAGGCTTGCGTGACAGCTGAAGAAATATTTGAAGCTGTAAAAGATAACGATATTATTAATTCAATTGGTATCCTGAAATCGCGATCTGATCCAGTATGGCTAGACATTCGCCGATTTTTAAAAAACAGGATTCAGATTACGAATCTCTATTTATATCTCAAACAAAATAGGAATGGCATTCTCTCTCGCATATTAGAATATAAAGGCATTACATTCGTACAAACAGAAGATTTGTTTATTTCTCTTAATACTAGTGCAAATACAACGGAACGGAATGAAATCATAGAAAGCGTACATACCGATGATGAACAAGTACAAATTAAAACAGATTATAAGTGCTCGTCTATTTTATACGATATAATAATTGATACTGAAATGTGGCAACGTATACGTCCGAAATCAATAACATATAAAGAGCACGGCAGATACAATAGTACACGACAATACTCTGTACTACAACGAGGTTGGACAGATATAATATCCAAACTATGCTGGATTAAAACTAAAATCCCATGTGCGTATGTTTTCAAGAGAGCAAAAGTATATGAATCAGAAAAAAGTATGTATATTTCAATTTTCGGAAAATGCAAAGATTGCTATGCACCTTTTAGCGCACATTCTGTTCGTAAACCTGACGATAACGGTATAAAATTATTTGTAAAAACGGTTGATACAAGAGGTGTACCTCATCAGAARAAGAGACATTTRAAAGGAACAGAACGAATTGCAGTGCAGAAAGATCTTTTACATAAGAAAGCAATTCTMTGGCGTCGTGATGCTACGAAAGAARTGGATTATGGTGATTCYGAACCGTCCCATTTAYATAATAATAATGTATTAARAAAAGCACGTCAAGAAGGTAAAGATAAAGAGTTAGGTGTATATAACGTAAAAGATCCTGTTAAATCTATAAATGATTTAAAATATAACATCCAATATGCCGGCGCAATACGAGAGATTGGACTAGATAAATTTTTTTGCATGTATTGGACACCGTTGCAATTAGATATTTATAAAGATATTATAAAACTAAATAATATAATTTCAATTGATGCTAYTGGTTCTATCGCACAGAAAATAGTTCGACGAAATAAAACTTCGCAGGCAATCTTYCTATATCAAGCTGTTACTTCTGGTGTAAGTGGAATTATACCATTATTTCAAATGTTATCTGAAAAACACGATGCAAATATGATACAATATTGGATGAACGAATGGTTACGTTCTGGAGGAACAGTTCCGCGCGAGGTGATAACCGATTTTTCGTTTGCCTTATTAAATGCTGTTGCACGTGCATTTAATAATTGGAGTCTATCGTACTACATCAAATCGTGTTTAAAATGTCTGGACAGCGAAAAAGATACTAAATCTTCTATGCCAGTATGTGTCATACGCTTGGACATTGCACRTGTGATAAAAACGGTAGCTAGGTGGCAATGTTTCCATGGAAAAGCTTCACGGATAAAAGACTTTTATATGCGTTGCATTGGATTTCTAACTACWATTGAAACAAAAAATCAATTTRAACATATTTTGCAYTCGTTAWTAATTGTAGCTCTTAGTGAATCCGATGATAAAGACACTGAGTGTGCAAATAGGCAAGAGTTCCTTTTAGACATGATACGCAATTTCGAAGTTGACGATGTGGCTAATGAAGATAATGATTCCAAAGAATATCATTCATTGGATGAAGTAGACGCTGCAGCAAAAGATATTAATGTACATTTTGAGAAATTGCGTGCTAGCGCGGAAAATTTTGCTGATAAAGCGCGTTCAGGCCTGCGACCCAACTCATATTATTGTCCCGAATTTGTAATACCATTTATACGATTTTCAAGGTATTATGTTCTATGGACCAATGTAATGATAAAAATTAATAAATCTCAATATTGTGTAGCTTCATCGTCTAGATCAGAGGCCTACTTTAACGACATAAAAAATGTTACATTTGGCGATGAGGGAAAGCCCATACGAGCAGACAAATTTATTATTAAACATATACGTTCGATAAATAGTATATGTAAAATTGAACGAGCAGCGCTCGATAATCGTACAGCTATACCGAAAGAGAAGATCAAGAATCGTATAAAAACAGATGACTTAAAACATGATTCCGTTTGTGAAGATACATCTGTTCTCGAAGATACAATTCTCGAGTCAGAATATTTGAATGAAGAAGAAAATTGGCGTGGAATGAATCCAGAAAAAAGAAAAAAGAAAGAAAAAGAAAACATTACCGCACAGAGTAATAAAAAAAAAAGAGGAAAATATTTGACAGCATGTCCTGACATTATGTTGATACATAATCGTCCTTTACGTAAGAAAAAAGACGCTTGCATACGGAATGGCTCACTGCTTCTACCAATTAAAATTGGCGCGACAAAAATACAAGTACTCTCTACGTGTCCGTTTGACGCAATAATAGAATTATTAGCAACGGCATATGCGGATTCAGCTATCTATAAGAAAATCGTAGATGAAAATTACAGAGACTTGATATTATTTCAAATAATAATAAATTATGTTATTAATGGTATAAATATTATATTTTATCTTGAAAGAGCTTCCTATTTATTAACACTTTTTGAAAAAGAAGGAAGTGTTGTCAATTGCGCATGCAACGTCTCAAATTTCCTTACTAAATTATTGGACCAAGCACCAAGCTTCGAAGAACAAAATAACTGCCATGAGTGTCATCACAAAGGGAGAAAAAATATTCCAGTAGCAGAAATTAGTTCCAAACCTATTCTTCAACAGGGTCTCTATACCGGATTACAAACATCTTTGGATATCTTTTTAAATAAATCCAAAAATATAGATACATGCAAAAATTGTGGAGCCAATGTGTTCTGCGAAAGAATTCCGCACNCTATATCAAGCTGTTACTTCTGGTGTAAGTGGAATTATACCATTATTTCAAATGTTATCTGAAAAACACGATGCAAATATGATACAATATTGGATGAACGAATGGTTACGTTCTGGAGGAACAGTTCCGCGCGAGGTGATAACCGATTTTTCGTTTGCCTTATTAAATGCTGTTGCACGTGCATTTAATAATTGGAGTCTATCGTACTACATCAAATCGTGTTTAAAATGTCTGGACAGCGAAAAAGATACTAAATCTTCTATGCCAGTATGTGTCATACGCTTGGACATTGCACRTGTGATAAAAACGGTAGCTAGGTGGCAATGTTTCCATGGAAAAGCTTCACGGATAAAAGACTTTTATATGCGTTGCATTGGATTTCTAACTACWATTGAAACAAAAAATCAATTTRAACATATTTTGCAYTCGTTAWTAATTGTAGCTCTTAGTGAATCCGATGATAAAGACACTGAGTGTGCAAATAGGCAAGAGTTCCTTTTAGACATGATACGCAATTTCGAAGTTGACGATGTGGCTAATGAAGATAATGATTCCAAAGAATATCATTCATTGGATGAAGTAGACGCTGCAGCAAAAGATATTAATGTACATTTTGAGAAATTGCGTGCTAGCGCGGAAAATTTTGCTGATAAAGCGCGTTCAGGCCTGCGACCCAACTCATATTATTGTCCCGAATTTGTAATACCATTTATACGATTTTCAAGGTATTATGTTCTATGGACCAATGTAATGATAAAAATTAATAAATCTCAATATTGTGTAGCTTCATCGTCTAGATCAGAGGCCTACTTTAACGACATAAAAAAGGTTACATTTGGCGATGAGGGAAAGCCCATACGAGCAGACAAATTTATTATTAAACATATACGTTCGATAAATAGTATATGTAAAATTGAACGAGCAGCGCTCGATAATCGTACAGCTATACCGAAAGAGAAGATCAAGAATCGTATAAAAACAGATGACTTAAAACATGATTCCGTTTGTGAAGATACATCTGTTCTCGAAGATACAATTCTCGAGTCAGAATATTTGAATGAAGAAGAAAATTGGCGTGGAATGAATCCAGAAAAAAGAAAAAAGAAAGAAAAAGAAAACATTACCGCACAGAGTAATAAAAAAAAAAGAGGAAAATATTTGACAGCATGTCCTGACATTATGTTGATACATAATCGTCCTTTACGTAAGAAAAAAGACGCTTGCATACGGAATGGCTCACTGCTTCTACCAATTAAAATTGGCGCGACAAAAATACAAGTACTCTCTACGTGTCCGTTTGACGCAATAATAGAATTATTAGCAACGGCATATGCGGATTCAGCTATCTATAAGAAAATCGTAGATGAAAATTACAGAGACTTGATATTATTTCAAATAATAATAAATTATGTTATTAATGGTATAAATATTATATTTTATCTTGAAAGAGCTTCCTATTTATTAACACTTTTTGAAAAAGAAGGAAGTGTTGTCAATTGCGCATGCAACGTCTCAAATTTCCTTACTAAATTATTGGACCAAGCACCAAGCTTCGAAGAACAAAATAACTGCCATGAGTGTCATCACAAAGGGAGAAAAAATATTCCAGTAGCAGAAATTAGTTCCAAACCTATTCTTCAACAGGGTCTCTATACCGGATTACAAACATCTTTGGATATCTTTTTAAATAAATCCAAAAATATAGATACATGYAAAAATTGTGGAGCCAATGTGTTCTGCGAAAGAATTCCGCACGCACATCTTTTTATTGATGTGGAACATGCATATCATAGTGCAATATTAAATCAAATTGGATTTTCAAATTCACCTAAAAATGCAGTACTATCTGAAATACCTACATGTCTGCAAATAAAAGATGAAAAATATCGATTAATAGGAGTCATCTCTCATAATGGTGCGGAGCAAGAAATAGGACATTATATCGCTTATTGTCACAGAATTATAGGCGTTGGGAAGAATATGACAGTCTTAAAAATAAATGTGTCAAATTACAGGCATCGAATAAATTTGTTAAACCAAGCGTGTTAGCTTATGTAAAATTAACAAACTATTTGTAGAGATTAATTCTCATTGCAAGAAAACAATGAATTTTATAAAAATAGATATGTTATTGTTTATTGTGTATCTCAAAAGAAGAAATATAAGTTATAGAATTTAATTTTTACAGTTTGGCGAAATGACTTCTTAGTAAATTATCATTATTATCACACAATATATCGTTATTAACTTGATTTGTCTCTTTTAAATGATTTATTGCCATTTTGTCTCAGCTGATTCTCCTAAGTGGTATGTGGGATGGGATGGTGTGTGTGTGTGTGTGTGTGTGTGTGTGTGTGTGTGCGCGCGTGCGCGCGCGCGCATAGGTAGTTGTGGGTGTAGTTTATTTCTATCTCTCTCTATATATTCTTTTTATTCACGTTTTTATTTACGTTTGCATATAATGACTAATTATAAAATACATAAAGGAGTCCAAAAAATTATTGTGATTACTTCTTCAATTATTAACCTGATTTTCTCAAAATTGAATCCCTGTGTAAAGTTGTCATTTGTCCAAGAATTTTTTCTTTGTAATTTTTTAATATGAGATGCGAGAATAAAAATKTATYCATTAGATTATAGTGCTAGACAATAAACAAACTTTRTGAAAGGACTTGAAGGATTAATRTGCTGTAAATTTCTCACAATAAGTTGCAGTAATTTTTTTATTAAAAGTGCACAAATGAAAACC
Source organism: Cephalotes varians (assembly GCA_037157785.1). Taxonomy (NCBI): domain Eukaryota; kingdom Metazoa; phylum Arthropoda; class Insecta; order Hymenoptera; family Formicidae; genus Cephalotes; species Cephalotes varians. The sequence goes on from JANQDE010000076.1 coordinate 33,692, forward strand.
GGTAATCATATATACCGTTCACATACAATTCAATTTTTTGGTTA
>JANQDE010000076.1:52739-86224 GCA_037157785.1 Cephalotes varians
AGTTAACCGATGGTTAAAGTGTCAACCGTGATTGGTTCATTCTGGTCAAAGACAAATGCGATTGGATAATTCCATTGGAATTAACCGTCGGTTAATCTAACCGACGTTGGTAAAAGTGGCCCTTCATCAGGTTTAATATCATCCATAGTCATAAAATTGGCCAATCACGGCTATTCCTCTGAAGAATGGAGTAATTGCGATTGGTCAGCAGTAAAACTACGGATATTATAAAACCTGATTAAGGATGTCGTGTAAACGTAGTCAGAAATTCCTTCTCTATCTATTAAAGCTAATCAGGCTTTGATAGGGACCTGATGGGCTTTGATAGATAGAGACGGAATTTTTTACAATTATCTGCCTCTCACTCCATGCGTGTCTCTACTCCCACCATCTCAATCAGCGCTCGGTGTCAAAGCGCCAGTGTCTGCATGAGGATCCAGCTTTACGTTTTTGTATGTGCCATGGGCTTTATTTTGCACATGACTATTGGAATTTAGGTTTTATAAAATCAATGAGTTCGTCCTACTATATCGTGTTATGTTAGTGACCTGTACGTTGCTTGTGCCAATATGGCTGCTATTTGTTAGTAGTGTATGTTTCTTTGGTTTTAATGCGCATTTTATGAAAAAAATCTAAGCTCGGTGCCTTTGCACAGTGGCGTTCATGTGTCGAGTATTTTCGCGATTTGTGCCTGACGAGCCTGAAGCCGTCATCTTAAAACGCTTCGCGCTTGAACATCCCGCGATCGGGGTGCTGTGCGCGAAAAGCGGAATAGTCACCCGTCACCAGCCATGTTCATCAAGTGTCTTTTTGTTGTGACAATCTCACGATATAATATTCTCGTGTAACGTGGTGCCTCGCCGAAGTGATCTCGCACGCGCATCGACACATCTTAGTTTTTTACAAACGATCTTTTTGTTTCGCGTCTCGTCCCATTTCGTCTCCTCTCGTCTTATTTCGCCTCGTCTCGTTCTGTTCCGTTCCGTTCCATTCCATTCCATTCTGTTCCGTTTTATTCCATTTTGTTTCGTTCTGTTCCATCTTGTTTCATCTTGTCTTATTTCATCTCATTTCGTCCTGTCTCATCTCGTCTCGTCTCGTCCCGTAGGAACTTCCCATTTGTCTTTGCTTGCTGCTATCAAGTAAAGATTAAATGAAAGGTAATTGCATTGTATGCATATTTATTTTTTATCAAACTTTGTTGCTCACATATCTTTAGTAGATTAATGCCTTGTAAAATCTTGTTCACCTTGCTTATCTATTGCTTTTGAATTATCATTTTTGGAAATTTATATTCCCATATCTTTTTTTGCTCTCAGTGTTTTCATTTTTAAAACTTTAAATATTGTTTTTGTACTCTTAAAATCGTATAGTGTATTTTTTATATTTCTAAACACTTATTGCATTGAATATATAAATATTGGAGTATCTCTGTAAAATCTAGATTAATGTTTTTTTGTCGAACACGTACCAGGAATTTTTTTATTCTGGATTTATACATTTTTAAGCTTATGTGTATTTGTATCTTTCATGAAGAAGGAAGAACATGTGTCACATCATGTAACATTCATGTTTATCGTTTACAGAGTTTAAAGATTACAAGGATATTATTTTTTATCTCAAATGTAGAATTATATTGGTAGAATTATATTTTATCCAATGATTATGATTTTTAATATAAAAAGATTTGTAGAATGTTATTTTTGCATCATATTTATGTCATTGTACTTGCTCTATATATATATATATATATATATTATAGTAAAAATATAAAATTTGTAATTATATAGAGATTTACTAACAAGTTTACCCATGTTTACACTAACTTTGCTAGCAAAAATATTAATAGTGAATTCGATTGGACGTATTCAATGTACACTGGGACATATTAAAGTTGTACCATTGTGCACAAATCAACATAAAGAAATGTGTTACACAAATATAGAAATGGGTTAAACTACGAAATCTTCAGTATACTTTAGTATACTATTTGATAAAATATGTATTGGGCATTATTGAGATATTTTATTCTTATATTCAGAAAGTTTTAAAATCAGTGTACAACTTTAATGTGCAACAGTGTGCACATTTAATCGAATTTGCTATAAGAGACAAGACAGTCGATACTTTTACATTCATGTACACTTACTATTCTAATTTAGCAAATATATAATACAAAAAAACATAATTTTAAAATTTTTAAGAACATTGAATTTTGAAATATAAAACTAATAGGCATTCTATGTTATATTATATGTGGGAGCAGAGGGTATTTGATATAAAATGATACAAGGTTTTTTCCTCTAAAATTAAAGATAACCTAGAAATTTTTTTTATATAATTATTTTTAATGATTCTTTTGTAATTCTAATATAATTATAATAAATTTTTTACTTTCTTTGTGATTCCTATATGTATGCGCGCGTGCAAACACACACACACACACACACACACACACACACACCACAAAAATAGATAATATTGTATATTATTATAGTATATCAGAGTATATTATATCATCATTATGCAATGCAAAAATTCTAACATATTGTGTTGCAACAAGCATATCTTATTAAATAATATAATTTAATAAAACAATCACTTTTTTCAAAGTGCCATAGTACATAAGTTTTTTTGCGCTGAACGCTGAACACGATGCCATAGTCAGAATTTGTGTAGCATATCAGAATTTTGAGTAAATGTAAAGTTGGGATGAAATGGGCAAAAAGTGACATTTTTGATTTTTAAATTTTTTTAGGGCATAAAAGAACTTGTTTCAAAAAATAGCATCTAAAAGTACAATTCAAAAGCTTTCAACTGAATTTAAGTTTATCATAAGTTTACTTTTCATCAAGTAATAACTATTTGAACCTTAGGGTTTCTATATAATCTACAGTACAAGATGAAATATAAATTCAAATACATAGTAGCAAATAAATAAGTGTTAAATTAGCTATAAAGTAGTTTAAATATACTAATTTTAAGTACATAATATTATACGAAATTGTCAATTCAAAATAGTGGAACTATTGATTCTGAAGTACTTTTTAAGCCACTTTTATATCTGTTTATTTTTCTGTGTAACATAAAATTTGTACATTTGAACTACTTTTTATAGATAAATTTAAATTACAATCATTTATTTGATGCCATATTTAAGAATGTATTTGCTTTTTATTTTTTATCTGAAGTTCTAAATAATTTTATACATATAATAAGAGATCTTATAATAAGTGAACTTGACATATCATTTTTAAATTTGGTCTTTAACGAAAAAAATGTTAGTATTTTGTTTGTAGTTGTTCATAATTATAATAATTTTGTAGTCTTATATATTTAAAAATAAAAAAATAATAAAAAAATGGTTGTCATCCGTCTTTTAGGTAAAAAAAAGTGCTAACATCTTGATTTAAAACGGTGTGTAACTATTTGTATTTATTTTTCCGTTGTTATGCCGTTTAAAAATTATAACATATTTACAAAAATTAAAAAATAAAAACATAATTTCGTCAATTTTTAAGATATCGCAAATCTGTTCACGATACATTTTTTAGAATTGTTTTGTTGTTTAGAGATTTTTTAGAATTGTTTTGTTATTTAGAGATTTTTTCATCGTTTATAGATGTGCCGTTCAAAATTACATATTTACAACAAACATTATCTTAAAAATTGGCGGACTTGCATTTTTCATTGATTGTTAATATACTGTAACATTTGAATGGCTACAACTACAAACAACGGATAAATCATTACAATTAAGTACAAATGATTCTAAAAAATATACCATAAACAGGTTTGAGATATCTTAAAAATTGGCAAAGTTACGCTTTTATTGTAAATATATTGTAATTTTTAAATAGCTCCACTATAAAACTATCAGAAAATTATTACAAACAATTACGCTTCTAAAAAGTATGCCATAAGCGGATTTGAAATGTTTTAAAAAAGCTAAGTTACGTTTTTATGTAATTTTTAAACGATTTAATTACAAACAAGGAGAAAAAGATTGTAAACAATTATAAATCCATTCCGAATCAAAATACATTAACATTTTTTGTGTAATATAATTGGATGATAATCTTTTTTTTTTAAATTTTATTAATTAGACTTATATATATATACATACATATATGTATATAATATAGAACTACAGATATTGTAATTACAAAATTACAAATAAAATTATTATTACTACAAACAACAATAAACAAAATATTAACATTTTTTTAAACTAAAAAATTTAATTTATTAAAAATTAAATGCAAGATTAAAAGTTTAAAGATTCAAAAGGTTAATATAAAAGTATATATAATTACTGAATTTTAGATTTTTACTGTAACATATATATTTTATTATTACGTTTAACTATTATTTACTATTATGATTTTGAAAAATTATATTATTGCTTAAAAAAAGTATAAGAGAAACGGGACAAGGTATCACAATTTTAGTGGGTTTTAGAAAAAAATGGATGTAAGATTTTGGAACATTATACAGTGTCCCATTTTAAAACTTGCACCGAAATATTTCTTCAGCTAAACATTTTCAGAAAAAATGTTTCAGACAAAAGTTCAGGTCGAAGGGGGATATAAGAAGATACCACTGATTTGACCTTGGGCGTTATTAAAGTCAAGTCAAGGTCACATCGATTTTTTTAAATAGATCACCATGTTTTTGATTTCAGAATCTAATAGTTGATAGCAAGAGCTTTTCGAAACACTATAATGAAATTCATTTTCATTAAGTACTTTTCGAGTTATGACTCGAAAGTTACAGTCTTCAGCATTAGCACCAGAACCCTAAATTTATTGTGTGAATTAGTCATTTTTGCACAGCGACCCCTGTTTTTGTCTATTTTTCAATATTCTGACGAAACTAGAAATTCATCTTCAAATCGACATGTGAAAGATCAAAATGACTAGTAAGTCATCTCCATAGGAAAAAAATTTAAGTAATCCAATATCACACAATGTCTACAGCTATTCAGACCATTACAAAATGATAGGAAAATGAAAGAATCATATTCACAAAAGATATTTCTTCACGTCTACACTCAAGAATCAGTAAAATAATTGACGAGCTTTACGAGGATAATTTATTGTGATTAAATTTCCATGTGGCATTCGTCTTGTCAGATAAATCACTTCTTTTCTAAATTCTTATTCATTCCATTAAAAAATATGAAAATATGTATATAAATATTATGTTCAACGTCAGAATAGAGTAAAATAACAAATTTATGTGAATGTATGTTTTAATAGTAAAAAGCCAAATGCCACATGGAATTTCTTCACAGAGCTTTTTCATAAGACTTGTTAGTATTCTCTCAATGCTCGAGCAAAATAGGACATTATCCATTTTTTCATTATTTTGCAAAAATGCCTCCATTAGCTAAATTAAAATGGGGCCTTAAAATCCATCCTGCTACGTCTTCGTCGAATCCGTTGACAAGAAGTAATTAGCATGAATAATTTTGCAAAAGAGGCCGGAATTAACAATCCGGAAATAGCACGTTAATAAATTTAGGGTTCCGTTTCCGGGTGCTAATGCTGAAGACTAACTTTCGAGTCTCGTAACTCGGAAAGTACTTAATAAAATTAAATTTCATTATTGTGTTTTGAAAAGCTTTCGCTATCATTTATTAGATTCTGGAATCAAAAACATGGTGATCCATTTAAAAAAAATCGATGTGACCTTGATCTGACCTTAACGACGTCAAGGTCAAATCAGTACTCTCTTATGTCTCCCTTCAACTTCAACAATTTGAAACATTTTTTCTGAAAATGCTTCGCTGAAGAAATATTTTGGTGCAACTTTTAAAATGGGACATCCTATACGTTAAAATATACTTACATCCCTCAAATTAAAATATATTCTTAACTTTTTCAAGACCGATAAAAAAAAATTTTATTTGAAATGATTTTAACAAATAACAATTAAACAATTATACATTAAAAGTTTGTTTTTGTATGATAAACCTAAAAACAATCACTTGTACAGAGCCCGACATTACATTTTTTACATTCAAATCTAGATCTTTTGTTTGTATTTTTTTTTTCGCTTTTGTAGTACAAACAATACATTTTTGTTGAATAATTTGTATCTTTTTTCAATACAAGAAAATGTCTAGTTGTAAGGACGTCAAACGTAAAGAATTAAATAATCGAAGTCTACCAATTACAGATTTACGCTTTGAATTATGTTTTTCAATGATATTTTCAGTTAGTTGTAATATGAAATCAGAAAACGATGAATTTAGAAGATTTCTTTTTGAATTGAACGTAAGCATTGAATATCAAGATCAATTAAGTGAAAGGCTATTTTTTTGTATCACTTTTGTATCGTAGATTTTTAAAGAAATTCAGAAAAACTTATTTTGACAGTTCCCATAAAGTTGTAGAGTCTAAAATCCTGAGATTTTTAGAGATTAAAATGATAGAGGAGACCAGAGAAAATTATCAAAAAAGGGTTAGTTATCAAAAAGCTTATAATTCAATATATACTAGAAAATTCTCGTTTTTATATGTAGATTGCTGACGTAATATTCATTTATAGTGTAAAATGGTTTGCGCCAAAGCATTGCGTATATTACTTATACAACAACTTTTAAAATGAAGTTGGCGAGTAAATTTTTTTGATCTTCTATTTTGTCTTTTTTATTAGTTTTTGACATTATCAATTATAATTTTACTGCAATCGTAAAAAATGGCATGTTTTAAATAAGTTTTGGCTGTGGTCGAATAATCATTATTGTAACAAAATTTGTGAATATAATCTCTTATTACAAAAAAAAAAAATGGCTATGTGAGATTGTTCTAAATGAGCTTTTCTATTCTTCAAGAAAGTCGTTTTCCATTTGGCGACACTGGCTCAAATAGTCATTCAGAAGTTATGTGAGGTTAAATTGTAATCATGGTACAAAAATAAGAAAGGAAGATAGAAGAGTAAAATTCCGTCTGATATTATTTTGGAAGCCATTAGAGTAATGAAAATACATAATTTATCTATCTGATAAGTTGGGATTTAATATGAATCGTGCATTAAGTGATTATTGGAAAAGTTCTGAATATGTAATCAATCTTGGGACGTGTGACAATCAACTCCGAGCATGCGGTTAATTGTCACATTTTCACAGTTTTATCTATAATTAAATAACTTACTTGTACGATGATATATTTAAGAATATTTTTTTAAAATACATCCTAAGGTATGTATGTGTATTTTAATGTATATAATGTTTCAAAATTTTACATCCATTTTTCTCTAAAAACAAAAACTGATAATCCGTCCCGGTCTCTCCTACTTTATTCAAATTAAAAAATATTAATCCATTCTTTAGATATTTGAGTTGCTATACAGGGTGTTTCATTTTAAATGATATGGTCGATTATCTCGCAAATCGATGATTTTATTGAAAAATTTTTCGAATAAAAGTTGCATGGCTTGAAGGGGGATATATGATGGAAATGTAAACTTGACCTTAAATGACCTTATCAAAATCAGGTTATTATTGCTCTTTTTAAATGGAAACCCCTACTTTTTGTTATATATTCTTGTAACTTATCTCGAGAGCTTTCCAAAACATGATAAAGTTACGTTTCATTGAGTACTTTCCGAGTTATGAGGCTTGAAAATTAAGACAAGACCGATCATTGATCCGGTCAACTAAGGCAAGATCGATCATTGATCCGGCCAACTAAGGCAAAATCGATCATTGATCCGGCCAACTAAGGCAAGACCGATCACTGATCTTACCGGCCGGTTAAGGCAAGATCAATTCGAATATGTCTTCAGCCGTTGATAAGATGTTCAAATGGAGTTCCATTTTCTTGCAGACATAGCCTCAACCGTTTCTCAAAATTTTCTACTGTTGAAATTAAAATATTTTGAGAAATGCTACGACATTAATTATTCGATTTTTTATATCTCCTATAGATGTCGGAGTTTTGTAAAGAATATTTTTTATATAGCCCAACAAGAAACAATCACACAAAGTTAAATCAGGAGAGGCCATCGAATATATCCATTCCTATCCATTTTTCATGAAAGATGTTGAGGTATTCCATCACAATACGATGAGAATGGGGTGGCGCATCGCATCTTGCTGCCACCACATTTTTTTATCGAGTAGCAAGATCAATCTCTTCTAAAAGCTCAGGCAATTTATTTTGCAAAAAAGAAAGATAGATAAGACATTTAAGCGCTTATCAAAAAAGTATGGACCAATCAAACATCCATTTACAATTCCGCACCAAGTATTTAAACTCCATGATGTTGATTATCAACATGTTGAGTCCAGTGAAGATTGTATGTGGACCAATAATCACAGTTATGTCTGTTGAGTTATCCATTGTTATGAAATGAGGCTTCATCACTGAAGAGAACATACTGGAAAGAAGTTGGATCTTTCTTATCATTCGTAATGTCCAACGACAAAATTGTCTTCTTAGCTTCATATCATTTTCACTTACATCTTGGGTTAATGATATGGTAGGGAATTTATGTCTTTGTGAAATCCTCTACACAGTGACATAAGGAATTCCTAAATTACGTTGCAGGTCTCTAGTCGAAATATGAGGATATGAGGATCAAGTTTATTATTGCTAGCATTGCTAATACACGCGGATCATTAACGTCATCTTTAACATTTATTCGCTTGCGGTTTCTCTTACGGATTCTTTACGTTCTCGTAATAAAATTCTTCTTATTTGCATTGCATTTGGATGTCGTCTAACCGGATATCTATTTTGATACACTCTTTCTGCTCTACAATAATTTCGTCCAGCTTCACCAAGCACAAGAATAATATCAACGATTTTATTTGAACTGTAAGCGGTCATTTTGAAAAAGCCCACTAATGTAAAAAAATTGAAAGAAAAAGTTATACGAAAAAAGAGGAAAGTTGAATCGTTCAATTGGGAAGGACTCAATTTCATGCGCGTGAGCGTATGTCAAGCAGTGTGGATAGATCGCGGGGACGCGCGCGCGTAAGAATCCCGCTCACACGCGCATGTGTACATGGATAACGCTGGCGGTACTGTAATTTTTAAGCTCCATAATTTGGAAAATAAAACGTAACTTTATTATAGTGTTTTGGAAAGCTCTCGGGATAAGCTATAAGAATATGTAATAAAAAATAGGGGTTTCCATTTAAAAAAACAATAATGACCTTGACCTGATTTTAACAAGATCACTCAAGGTCAAATGTACATTTTTATCATGTGTCCCCCTTCAAGCCATGCAACTTTCATTCAAAAAATTTTTCAATAAAATCATCGATTCACGAGATAATCGACTATATCACTCAAAATGTAAAATACCCTGTATATAATAGTAACGCCGATTCTGAATCAGTTAAAAAGTTATATTATTGTACAAATAAGTTATCTAATTTTAAGTAAAACTGTGAAAATGTGATAAATAATCCCATATTCGAGAGGTAGATTATCACACGTTCTAGGGTTATTAGTCACATATTTGAAAATATACAAAAAATATAATTTTTATTTTAATATCAATTTTATATTTTAGGAAATAATAGTAACTATTGAATTGATGTAAATAAAATAATAGGCATCTAATATGAGTTACAATAAATTACATTATAAGCCAAAGTTTTGATTTTCTTAGAAGAGAGATCAAAACATTCGAAATATATAGAATATAATCAACTAATTGCTGTTTTTGAGATTTAGTAAAAATCTGCTTATTTTTAGTGTAGCCTACTTGAAATAACAATATTCTCGTAGAAACAATCTTCAGGAATTTTCTTACAATAACGACTTAATGTACGATAATTTATATTAAATTCTAAAGCGGCTTGTTGGATGGATAAATTGTAATTCACAGGCTATAATATACGGTTTTCAATATAATACTTGGAGTTTTACCTCTGTCTTCCTCTCTTGTTTTCGTATCATAATTAATGAATCTAATCTTACATAACCTCTGAACGTCACGACTGTTAAAATCAGTTGCCAGATAGAAGACAAATAGATTCTCCGAAGAATAGATAGCACATAAAGAAGAGTACATATATGAGAGCGCATGTACATGGCTTTTTTTGTGTACGTATTCCCTCCACCTACTTTCGGAAGAGCCGCGTCCTTCGTATTGTTTGTGACAACTGTACGACTCATTTAGGACAATCTACCCCACTTGGCTGTGTTCTTTAGTAAGAGACATTATATTCATAAATTTTGTTATAATAATGTAAAAATAATTAATCAATCATAGCCAAAACTTATCTAAGACATGTATGTCATTTTCTATGATTGTAGTGAAATTGCGATTAGTAATGCCAAAAATAATAACAAAAAATAAAATAAATAAATAAAAGGAAATCAGAAAAATTTATTCGCTAACTTTATTTTCTTAAAAGTTATAAGTAATATACGATGCTTTTGGCACAAACTATTTTATACCATGAATTAATATTATATCAGCAATTTACAGTATAAAAAAGATAATTTTTTGACATATATTGATTGAGTTATAAGTTTTAATTATAAGCTTTTGACAACCAACCTCGTATGAAAACCTGTCCTGATCTCCCTTATAGTGCTGGTTTTAAAGTTGCGTGTGTGCGTGCGTACGTGCGCGTGATGGTATTGTACATATATGTGTGTATTAATAAAATAGCACACACATACACGCACGCACGCACGCGCACACACACACATACGCACGCGCGCGCGCGCGCGCGCGCGCGCGCGCGCACACACACACACACACACACACACACACACACACACACACACACACAACATTATAGTTTTGAAACATATATTTTTTTATACATATGTATATAAGATCATTAGCTCAGAATGTACAGACTAATTTAAGATAATATAATGTTTGTTTATTTGATTCGTGTTTATTCAAATGTTTATGTTTTATGTTTAATCAAGTTTTTCCATTATATTACTTTATGATAAAATTGTAGTACTTATATATACATGTAATTTTTTATAATTATTTTTTAATATTTTCTCTTTCTCTGTCTCTCTCGCTCTCTCTGTGCGCGCGCGCGCGCGCGCGTGTGTGTGTGTGTGTGTGTGTGGTGCGTGTGTGCGTGTGTGTAGAGTGATTCCAGACTTTTGCGACAAACTTAAGTTAGAGCTCGTGAAATTGAATAATTGAAAATTGAACAATTTTTGTTAAGTAACCAGCGAAGCTTCTTTAAAGAGACATTTTAGCCTTATTGCGTTTTTTGTAAAATTAGATTAAAAAATCATGTTTTTAAATTTTATTTTGTTTATTATAAAACAAATGTTCAAAATGTGACTTGTAACCTTATTACACGTATCTATGGTGCATTGACTGATGTACTGAAAAATTCTAGGAATATTGCGTTAAAGTGATGAAAAATTCTGTGAAAAATTCTTTTCAGTAATACAAATATTGTTTGTATTACTGATTTGATTAACCTCTGTGAAGTTGGCATCCCATTTTCAAAATTTTGATACAATTACTAAAGTTCTGGCTCTTCCCCAAAGAGTTCTAGAGTTCCTGATATGTTTCGAAAAGAGTTCTGTCGATTAAAAGTAAAAAATTAGAATTTGAAGATATGAGGTGCCAACTTCACGTTTTCGCGATACGAAAATTAGTCATAATTTTTTCATTTCAAGCAAAAGTGATATAAATTCTAATACTTCTTAATTCTCGAGTAGTTCTGAATGTATTCTAACGTTTTCCAAAGAGTTCTGATCATTTACACTATTTGTTTATCATTAAATAATTTTTATTCCTCGAAAAATCCGCGTTCACGGATATATGAGTGAAACGCTGCACGACTCTCGACAGTTCTCAGAGCTCTATCAGAATTCTCGCATAGTTTTGAATGTATTCTAACGTATTCCAAAGAATTCTAATATTTTACACTATTTTTTTATTTATAGATAATTTTATTTCTCGAGAAATCCGCATTTAAGGATATATGGGTGAGACGCTGCACGATTCTCTAAATAAAAAATTAAATAAAAAATGCGGGTTTCTCGGGAGATAAAAATTATTTAAAATTAATGATATTTAATGATAAACAAGCAGTATAAATGATCAGAACTCTTTGGAAAACGTTAGAATACATTCAGAACTACTCGAGAATTATGATAGAAAACATAAAACTGTCAAAAATAAATGATAGTCTTACCTTCATTTTTAGATACTTGTTGTGTAGAGGAAGAGCTTCGAATTGTGTAAATACTGTTAATATAGCTTTATTTCTGACTGATACAAAATTTAGGGGGAGAACGGAACTCGATGTAGTGTCATACAAGACTTCTTCTCTAACTAACTCTCTTCCATTCTACTCTAGCGCCCTCGTAACGCCACGCATCAATCTTCTAGGAACACTACTCGCCCTCTCTCTATATCTCTTCGCTTGCCGGGACAATACTTTTGGAGTTATAAAACTTATTTAAAAACTAAAAAAAACGGTGTTTTTTGATAGAACTCTTTCTAGAATTCATGTAAAACTATAAATCTTTTAAAATCTGACTTTATTTATGACGGAAATTTTCGTAGGACAAAGTAAGACGCTGCGAACGCTCTGAACCTGGCGTCTCACTTTGCATTAAAGCATTTTTTTGCTTTAATGGCCAGAACTATTTATTTAAACTATCAAGAATTATAAAACTATTGAAAAAAGAACTCAGAACTCTCAATAGTTAATGATATAATAGTTTCCGCGAAATGATAGGCTAGCTTCACACACATAGAACTTTAGTGTTATTTTGTTGTTCCAGCCGATTCGGAGAAAATAGTGGCTGTACTAACTTAAAGTTAAATTTAGTGCAGCCATTACAAAAAAAATAAAAATAAAAATCACTACATATTCTTTTTAGCTAATTTGTTGTCCATATTAACAAATCGTTCTGAAACCGCAAATTAATTGGAAATCTCAATTGATTACATTTTCCAGATTTTGTTGCTCGCGATTTGCAACAAATCCAATTTTGCTGCTCTCAGTCTTTGAAAGGCACTCCTAATTATTTACATCAGCAACACCTTAAAACTGTAAATTAATCGAATATCTCGATTGATTACGTTTTCCTAATTTTTCCTAATTTTGTTTGAATTTAGAAAGATCTAATTTATTCATAAAATTTCTTGCGATGATAAGCAAAATTTTAATTAACACGTTCATTATCACGCATCACATATTTGTGACACAGCGATTTGTTTCGAGAGTCTGACATCACGTATGTGTGACATTATTGATTATCCATATATGTGTACAAGTTGATTTGTTCAATTGTTGATTGTTCGATATCAATTTGTTCGATTATTATTGATTACCCATATTATCAAGCGTATGAAGTTGGCACCTCATCTTTTTGCACGTTATAATGCAAATTCTATTTGCACCCGCAATAGTTTTCTGATAGATTATAGCAATAGTTCCATCGAATTAATTAAAAAAATAATCACAAGTTACAAAAAATTGAATTTAATCACGAAATTCTCGAAGAGTTCTACCATTTCTGACAGGTTTTAGAAAGAATATCGACTTCTAATTATTTTCAAACAATTTTTTGACCGCTGGCACTTCACTACAAGAGTAAAGTACCGCGTTATTGAGAGTTCCAACCAACTTTTTTAGCATTTTTTGATAGTTCTACAATAGTTCTAAAGCTTTTCGACAGATCCGCAAAATGTAAAATATTTAACGAGGTACTCAAAAAACAAATTTTAAAATTACATGTATTTGTTATCCAATAAATTGTCACACGTATGTTAGATTATGAAAATAATGAAGATGATAAAGAAGGATGAAAAGAATATCTAAGTGCTGATAAAAACAACATAATTGTAGATCTAGACAATAAATGGTCAGAATAGGGCTCAAATCAAAGAATATAAAAAAAAATATAAAAATATAAAAGAATAAAGAAGTTTAAAACTTAATAACTTGAATAAAATTGATGATCATGACGCTCAATATTTTCTACTTTTAGCGCAAAGTTTATTAAAAGATATAAACATGTCTCTATTATGGTCATGTGTTTGTTGCGATGATTTTGGTTATGAACGAGTAATAGCATCCAGCACAGCAGTCAAGGGAGAGTTTAATAAATTAAAAAATAATGTAAAAAATTATATTTTATCTGTAAGAGTGGACGAATTTATAAAAATTTATTTAGATTTTTTATATGACAAATTGAAGATTGTACATGCAGAGGAGAATAGTATGTTCTTAAAGAATGAAAGTACATGCATAAATAAAAAAAAAAAAAGAAATGCAAATGTCGAAATTACTGAAATTACATTAAAATATATATCAATAACGTAAAATATATCAATATAGCAATGACACATCAACTGATGTTTGTGCAATTTGTAAAATCTGTTTATCAGAGCGTTATTAGAATGCTCAGTAGCTTGTGATGAAGAAGAGAGCTATGGGCAAAAGCGTTTTTTATGGGCAAAAAAAAATTTGTTTATCATGCTCTGCATTGAAAAATTGGAGAGAAATTTTTGCCATACAAGAAACAGAAATTGGCGAGGCTTAAACAATGACAACGTATGTAAATGGGTTGTTTGTTGCCAATACAGACGTATCACAAATTTCACGATTAAATGAAACTCTCTTATATTAAATATAAGTATAAAATTTGGTTTATTCTTGAGCGAATTGTACAGTTCGGCAGCGTGGCGAAGACTATCTCCCCTCCTTCTTGTACCGCCGCTTATGGTCGGCAAGCAAAACAAAACTCAGGAGCGCACCCTCAAATCGGCACACTCATCGCGATCTCGACAGCGTATACAACAACTTAAATTGTAACTTACTTATTAACATGCCGCCCGCCTTGATAAATATTTATTTTCAATCGTTTAACAAATTGTTGCGTTTCATTTTATGTACTACAGCATTGACTAAGTATCACTAATTGCTGACCCGTAATCTTCTCCCATAGTCTCGGTAGGTATTAAGCTAATCTTGACTACAGATCTCTTATAAGTACCCCTTTTGGTTAGGACTGTTACTACCCGAATCACATCGTCTTGATCTGGATGAACCGCAATGATTCTCGTCATTATTCAACTCAATGGCATCGTCTTCTTTCAACATGACTAGCTGACCAACCTCCAATTTAACGCCCGTTTTCATTTTCCATTTTGTTCGCTGCTGACAATTGATTAGATACTCGTTGGACCACCTTGACCAAAAATGTTGTCTCAAACGCTCCATATATTGCCAGCGAGTTAGTCGATTTAACGAAACGTCCTGGAGATCTGGTTCCGGATAAACAATCAATGGGGCTCCTATTAGAAAGTGTGCAGGCGTTAACGCGTTCAAATCCTTAAGATCGTCAGAGAGTGGCGTCAATAGTCTTGAATTCAATATCGCTTCAATCTGCGATAACAGAGTCATCATCTCAACGATTGTAAGCGACGCATCACCTACTGTTTTCTTCAAATGTTGTTTGGATCTCACCGCAGACTCCCATAACTCTCCGAAATGAGGTGACCTTGGAGGTATAAAATGCCAAGTTAATCGTTCCGTAGTTGCGACTTGCTGAAGTTCCTCGTTAAACCTTATGCTATTGAATAGATCCCTTAATTCTTTGTCAGCGCCTACAAAATTCCTTTGTCGGAGTACATTGACAACCTTTTCTCTCCTAGAAATGAATCTTTTCAGAGCTCCTATAAAAGCTGCTGAGGTTATATTCTCGACTAGTTCCAAGTGCACCGCTTTAGTCACCATGCACACGAAGACTGCTACATAAGCTTTGTACCGCTTACTGTTTTTTCTGACTCTATCCCGGATTGCAAAAGGCCCACAATAGTCGACCCCGGTGTTGTAGAATGGTCTGGTTGGATTGACTAGCGGCTGGCAGCTGGCCCATGATCTGATGATGTGGAATAGGTGATGCTTTACCACACTTTACGCAGTTTCTTATGTATTTCTTGACCTCACTCCTAGCTGCGAGAGGCCAAAACTCCTCTCTTATGGACGCCAACGTGGCCTGAGTTCCCGCGTGCAGTGCCCTTTCGTGCTTGTCACGTATAATCAGTTTTGTTACGTGGTAGGAGGACGGTAGTATAATCGGGTGTTTGATCTCTTCCGGTAGCTGTGACCTTTCCAACCTACCTCCTACACGCAATACGCCATCCTTATCTATATATGGATTTAAACTAACTAACCTAGAATTCTTTGGTACGTTTTCCTTGAGCTTCAAAGCCTTTATATCAGCTTCGAATTCTTCTGATTGCACTATTCTAATTAACACAACACTCGCATTGGTTCTTTCCAATGTAGACACACCCCCTTTTTTCCTTTCCCTTACATCGGCTTTCGCATTGTAAATAAATCTCAATATATAAGCTGTGACACGCAACAGCCTGTCTAAAGACGAATATCTATGATATGGTACAATCGGTTCCCTTTGAAATCTCATTCGTTAAAACTTCGACGCGCTGTTCGAGTACAGTTTCGGGTACAGATAAATTAACACCCTTTAAATGCAATTCGTTTTTGCTACAACTTAACCATTCCGGACCTTTCCACCATAACTTGGAATCTTTTAATCTTTCCGGTGTAACTCCACGTGAAATCATCCGCTGGATTTTCTTTAGATTTTACATGACGCCATTCAAAGACGACGAGTGTTCCTGCATTTCGCTGATACGATTCGAAACGAAAGTTTTCCATCTTCGCGCCGGCAACGCTAACCATGCCAGCACAATATTCGAATCCGTCCAATAATAACGTTCGTACACTTTAATGTTCAAACTGTTCATTACCTTTTTCATTAACCTAACTAATAGCACTGCTCCGCACAATTCCAATTTTGGCAAGGATAACACTTTTAGCGGTGCCACCCTCGACTTTGAACAAAGCAATGCCGTCGAGTCGTTCTTTCCTTTAACATATATGCAAGCGCCATACGCCTGTTCACTTGCATCACAAAATCCATGCAACTGTATTTTAGAATTATCCCCATCTGATATCACTAATCTTGGAATTTTTATAACTATCTATTATCACTAATCTTGGAATTTAAATTCTAACAAGTATAACTGAGATTTGATTTGATGCCAGGTCTCGTAAACGCTCACAGGCACCGGATCGTCCCAACCAATTCTGCAAACCCACAATGATTGTATCAAGATTTTTGCTGCTGTGATCATCGGACCAACTAATCCTAATAGATCGAATAGCCTTGATACTTCGGACAATATAACCCTTTTGATTACTTTACCTTCTAGTTTTAAGTTTGGACTTCTGTAGCATAATATATCCCGATTTGAATCCCAAAAAATACCTAACAACTTTGACTCTTCTTCCTTAAAGAAATCTACCTGACTATCGTCTGCCTTAGTCGTTTCGCTTGATTGTGATATTATATTCGATTTCCATTTGTGTAACTCAAATCCTCCTGAGGTTAGTAACTTAATCATCTGATTCTTCAATTCTTCGATGCCTTGTATCGTTTCCGACCCTGATATCAGATCATCCATATAAAAATCGGTAAGAACCGCCTTAGCAAAGAAATCTTTCCCTTTCTAATTCAGCTAACCTATGCAAGCATCTGACCGCTAGGAACGAAGCCGGCTTCGTCCCATAAGTTACCGTTAATAATTCAAATCTTTGCACGGGCTCACTAGGCTTATCCCTTCAAAGTATTGTCTGAAGAGGCGTGTGATCTTCATGAACTATAATCTGCCTGTACATCTTTTTTATGTCTACACATATGACATACCTATGACACCTAAATCTCAGAATAAGAGTGAACAAATCTGACTGTAGCGCAGGGCCTTTATACAGTGCATCATTTAGCGACAATCCTTCCGAATCTTTACTTGACGCATCGAAAACGACCCGTATTTTTGTGGTCGCGCCATTCTCCCGTACTACTGCTTGATGAGGTAGAAAAATTCTCTTCTTGTTATCTGCCGCGTCGGCGACCCGACGCATATGTCCTAGGCTCTGATATTCTTGCATGAAGTTAGTATATTCCGCTTTAAACCTTGGATCTTTCGCGAACCTTTTTTCTATCAAAAAAAGCCTCTTTTTTGCGATCTCTTCGGAGTTCCCTATTTAACTTAACACCCTTAGATTCACCGGCAACTTTACTATGAACCTACCCTCTGCGTTTCTCGAGTAGCTATTTGTGAAGCATTCTTCAACGTTCCTGTCTTCGTCATTTAACTTTGCTTGAGTCAAACAATCTTCTATTTGCCAGAATCTATTAACGGTGTCGCTTAATTGTTGCTCTATACTTAGATTAGAACGCGTCTGTCCCGTCCTTTTTCCGTGCCCTATAGTCCCCGCGATTATCCACCCCAGTATCGATTTCTGTAACGTCGGTTTATTCATACCCAATTTTATTTGGCCGACACAAATGAGATCCCAAAACTTTTCAGCACCTATTAATAGGTCTACTTCCCTAGGAACATTGAATTCGGGATCTGCTAATCTAATGTTACTCGGTACTTCCAATTCGGATTTGCTTATCTCAATCGCAGGTAAACTTCGCGTTATACTTGGTAATACTACACTTTAATTCCGTTTCGTATGATTCAAATCTTGACTTTATATTTAAATTTACGATTTTCAAAGCCCTAGATATTTGCTGATTTATTCCACTTACTTCGATATTGGTTCCACTACACTTGAGACCTAACTTACTTAGAAAGTTCTCTGAAACAAAATTCGACTGCGACCCGCTGTCTAATAATGCCCTACCTTGGACCCATTGCTCTCTATTGTTTTTCACCTTTATCATTGCGGTAGACAATAACACTTGCCTTTGTGCTTTGCTTTCCTCTGATTTGGCATAATGACATGTTGCGTTATCCGAATTCGGATTATTCTCCTTTGATTCCTGATCTTGCGACCGACTCAACTGCGTGACTCTGTTATCTTTATTCTTATCTTCATCGTTATGCAATAGAGAGTTGTCTTTTTCCGCATATTTTACAATTGCTCGCTACGCAATCCTTAGCCATATGATTTAATTTTAAGCAATTTAAACAAAGACCTTTCAATTTGATCTGATTCTTACGTTCTGCCATGGACAAGCTTTGGAAAGCTTTGCATTGATATATTTGATGCTCACCTTTACAATACGCGCATTTGAATTTTGCCGCTGTTACGTGTGCTGTTACAGCCTTATTGGATCCCGTTTTACGTGCAAATGTACCTACTTGAAATTGCTGTTGATTTGCTATTGCTTCTAATGTCTGACATCGCTTGTTTAAAAACACGACTAACTCATTGAAACTGGGCACTCCCATCACTTCAAGAGTGTTCTCCCATTTCTTGAATGTTTATTATATCTAGCTTGCTTGCTACTATGTAAATTAACAAATCGTCCCAGTGTTGCGTGGGCCGTTTCAGCGCCTGTAAAGATCGCGTATGCTTCAACATGCCATCTAGCACCTGCCTTATCGCGGTTCCGTTTTCCTTTTTTACGACCGGTAACTCAAATATCGCACTAATGTGTGTTTGAATAATTAATTTCGGATTATCGAATCTTTCTTTAAGCCTCGACCAGGCGTTTGTGTAATTTATTCCCGAAATTTCTAATGCCGCTATGCTTTCCGCCGCTTCACCCTTTAACGCGGACTTTAAATAGTGGAATCGTTGCACATTATTTAACGCATTCGAATGTATCAGCGAATTGAACACGTCATAGAACGTGTACCAATCTTCGTATTGACCCGAAAAGGTAGGCAGTTCTATTTTAGGCAATCTGATAAAATTATTGTAACCGCGCGACTCTCTATGCAAGTTATTATCATTTACAACTACATTTTGAGTTGTCAGCTGACGATTCTCGTCGCCTTCAGTCAGCCCAATGTGTCCCTTTATTATCTACTCTTCTAGCAGTTTTAAATGAAGAAATTTATTTTCAGATTCTTCTAATTCCTTGTTAGATTCTGCTTCTGTTGATGTATCGTCTAAAAAGCTTATTTCTAACAAAATTTCATTTAACGTCTTTGACGCCTCTTTCGCTCTTTCCCATCTTATTTTTACTTCGTCGATATCTACGTTATTAGGATTAATGTCTTTGAGAAAATTTTCGAAACGCGTTAGGCTGGCTTTCATCGCTCTTTTTTTATGCTTTAACCTAGCTAAATTTTCCTTTTTTGACATTGCCATGTTTTATCGCTTTATTATAAATACTTTACGCACACGGAAATCGCTGCTACATACAGTGCTTCGGTTGTAGATTTGCTGTTTACAAGTCTTTGCGATTATTCTTTGTCGTTGAAGAACTTTGACGTCACTCTCGGCTTCGTGGCTCTTGATTCCCCGCACCTTGCGCAGAGAACTTTTGCTTCGCTTGCACCTGATGACGACGATGAGCTCGTCTTGATCATAGACTCGCCTGTCTCACCGGCTTCCCTCTCAAAATCCGCTTCGTTGCGACGAGAACTGCTCGCCGCTTGTATCTCGCAGTGATTGTGAGCTCGTCCTGATAATGGACTGACCCGCTTCACTGGCTTATGCCCCGCCTTTTGCTTTTTAGGCCGGGCACTCGTTTCTTCGCCAAGAATCCGTCGCCTTGCGACGAGAACAGCTCGCCGCTTGTATCTTGCGGTGATTGTGAGCTCGTCCCGATAATGGACTCGCCCGCTTCACCGGCTTGTGTGCCGTCCTTCGCTTGTCAGGCCGGTCACACGCTTCCTCGCCAAGAATCCGGCTCGAAGGATCATGTAAATCGGTTGTCTGTTGCCAACACAGACGTACCACAAATTTCACGATTAAATGAAACTCTTTTATATTGTATAAAATTTGGTTTATTCTTGAGCGAATTGTACAGTTCGGCAGCGTAGCGAAGACTATCTTCCCTCCTTCTTGTACCGCCGCTTACGGCCGGCAAGCAAAACAAAACTCAGGAGCGCACCCTCAAATCGGCACACTCATCGTGATCTCGACAGCGCATACAACAACTTAAATTGTAACTTACTTATTAACAACGTACATCAAAATATTTAAGAGTAAATCAGCACGGCATACGAGACGTTTTATAGGGAAGCAAAAGCATCAAGGTATCTTTATTAAGTACAAATTATTTTGTACCACAATGAATGACTGCATTTGACAGCTTTTACAAAGCAATCACTATTTTCTTCGAATCGAAGAATGCTGGAACAACAAAATAGGGAATAGAGCAACAAAATAGCATTAAATTTCTATGTATGTTTTATTCGATTGTGCTAAAATGGCTGTGTCAACTTTTAATAGATGTGATTTTAATAGATGTCGACTGCATGCTCGCATAAGCGCAATGCATGCATTGCACTTATGGGAGCCTTATTTAATCCTTTGCTAGTGTGAAATCTGTTGATTGATTATATAAGGCGCAACTTTATAATTGTAATTCTTCAGTTAAGCCAAATTAAATAATGCAAAAAAGTTACTTTTGAACATAAATTATTTTATTAGGAACATTAAAATTTAAAACACCTTAACTTAAAAATATTGTTACGCCCGCAACGCGTTCGAGTGAACTCACGTTCTCATAGCACACTCTCACGAACACGACACTACTACTACACTCTCAATGCGTACTTTCACTCCCGTTATGAATGAATGATTCAAGAAACTATAGAGCCTTGAAAAGAACAGAGAATTTTATTCAAAAGCTATCACGCATGAATGATTCAAGAAACTATAGAGCCTTGAAAAGAACAGAGAATTTTATTCAAAAGCTATCACGCATGAATGATTCAAGAAACTATAGAGCCTTGAAAAGAACAGAGAATTTTATTCAAAAGCTATCACGCATGAATGATTCAAGAAACTATAGAGCCTTGAAAAGAACAGAGAATTTTATTCAAAAGCTATCAACTCGAAACAAACAGAACTCTGATCATAGCAAACAACATCAATTCCAAAGAAACGTCGTTCTTTTTTATTTCATCGATCTTCTCTCCGCGCTTGTATCGATTTTTCCGCGATCAGCTGCTCTCAAAGCTGAACGACTCCGACAGAACAGGAGACAAAGGCACTGCGGCGCAACACTACTCTCCTCCCTCTTCAGATTGTCGTCCCGACAATCATGGTGATTTGGCTTCCATCGTGCTTGTCGCGTCTTCTCGCTCTTCCTGAATTATTGTTCACGAGCTGCACGATGCTCTTCCTGTCGATCACTGGGTTATATTTTTTTTTAATTTTCCGACGTTTTCCGAGCTTGTCACGTCTTCTTGCTCTCCCTGGACTGTTGTCTTAGGCTCCCGAGCTGCACGACGCTCTTCAAATCGGAATTTTCTTGAAATCTTCGGACAAGAAGGGGGTAACTTTCGTGAACCCAACGTCTCTCCCTTAAGGAGATTCCCTAAGGGGAGACAAATCCCTGCCTTGGCATTCACTCAAAGCCCTATGGGTCAAAAAACTATGGATAAAAAAAACCGTGGGTAAGGCGGACTTCTTTTTTTTCTCTCCACCTTTACTCCTGGCGAAACTTCTTTATTTTTTGCCGCCCTTTTCTATTTCTCGTTCCGTTTCCTTCGCCATCTCTCTGTGAATAAAACGTACAAACTCTAACAGTAAAAAGTTTCTTTTACTCAACTTCCTAATTATCTCATATGAATCTTCCCAATCTCTCTGCAATTTAGGAGTTTTCCCTTTTTTTCTTCGAGGATTATAAAGCCAGATTTTTTGACCTTGTTTGAAAAAACAATTCCTAACTTTTCTATCATAACGTCCTTTAACTCTGTTGGACTTCATCCGATCCCTAATATCCTGATGGACTTCGTCTAATTTTTCCCGCAAATCCCGAACATAATTGTCAGGATTTTCAGAATATCCACCACTAGGTGGAGGGAGAACCTCGTAACAAATTCAAAAGTTTTTTTTTAACAATCAATAAATTTAAATCTCGTTTAAAATAAAGCTCAGCTAGAGTCACTTGAGTGAACTCATACTTTGACTACCTATAAGCAAGGAGGAACATCGGAATTCATCGATCCCAATTCCTCTGATTCTCTTCAATGAACTTCGAAAAACTGATGTATTATCTGATGCTGTCTTTCTATTTGTCCAACAGACTGTGGATGAAGAGCGGTAATCCCAGTTTTCTTGATCCCTAGCATCCTTGACAGTTTCTGGAATAATCGTGATTCAAAATTCTTTCCCTGATCAGTATGTAATTCGGGCGGAACGTGTCTGAAAACAACCTGATTTACAAACACCTCTGCAATTGTGGAGGCTCTTGCGTTCTTTAGAGGAAAAGCTTCCACCCATTTAGTAAAACAATCAACTATTACAAGGAGATATTTATTTCCAGAAATAGAAGAAGGAAAGGGATCTAAAATGTTCATTTGTAATCTCTCGAAAGAGGCTCCCGTATTAAAAATTTGCATAGGGGACTTCCCCTTGTGTGAAGGATCCTTCTTAGCAACACATGCCATGCAGGACTTCCACCAATTTTCCACATTTCTCTTGCGAATTGCCCAGTAAAACCGTCTCCGAAAAATCTTCTCCAAAATTTTGTTTATTCTAAAGTGGCCACCGGAGGGAGTGAGCTTTCTCCAATATCGGCATTTCCATGGAACGATAACCTGCAAGATACTGGATTTCAAATTTGGAGTCCCCCATTTCTTATGAAGCACTCTATTCCGTACAACTAACGCATCCCAGTGAGTCCAATAAATTTTGGAAGATATCTCCTTAGCAACAACTTCTTCCCAACTAGGTCGACAATTATGCTTCTTTTCCTGTAAGAAAATTTAAACAATTTGATCCTTTAACTGCTCTTTTCGTCACTCCTCAGATGAGTCCTTCCAAAATCAAACGACTCACAATTTCTTCTTCCCTCAAGACATTTTGAGCATCCTGAATCTCTACTCTGGAGCAATATTTACATTTCACAAAGGACGCCTGGAAAGTCCATCAGCATTCTCATGCGTTCGTCCTTTCCGATGACAAATCTCAAAATTGTATTACTGAAGTCTTTCTGACCAGCGGGCTAATTGTCCTTCCAGATCCTTAAAAGACATCAACCACCTAAGCGGAGCATTATCAGTACGAATCAGAAAATGTCGCCCATATAGGATGAAAATGCTTGATCGATTGTACCATCGCTAGCAATTCCCTTTAGATTACACAATAATTCCTCTCCGCTTTATTTAACGACTAAAGTAAGCAATAATTTTCTCAGTTTCTTCCTGCTCCTGAGACAACACTGCACCTATCCCGTGATCGGATGCATCCGTATTGAGTATAAATTTTCCTTCTTTCAAAGGAAAAGAAAGTAAAGGAGCTGCTGTTAGCGTTTGCTTTAATTTGTCAAACGCTTGTTGATATTATTCAGTCTAAAAAAATTTGATTTTCTGTCAAAACAAACAAAGGTTTCGCTATAAAAGAAAAATCTCTGACAAACTTTCTGTAATAAGAACAGAACTGCAAAATCTCCGCACCTGCTTCTTGCTCTGAACAGGCCACTCCGCTATAGCAACGGTCTTTTCAGGATCTGTTGAAATTCCCTCAGCCGTAATTACATGACTTAAATATTTCAAATACAAATATCAAAGAGGCTAAATGTCGGTCTTGCAGTATATACTGCGGCGGATCTTGGTGTCTAATTATAATTTGTGAATCTTTTTACATTTCCTGCTCATGCGAACTGCGCGCCGCAATTCGTCGGACTTGAAATACAGTGCACAACGCCAGAAATCACTTCAATTTATCGCTGTCAATCATTTGGTTGGCGTGGTTTTTCTTTGACGGAAAAATCTTCGCAACGAAATCTCGCAAACCACTTTTGACACACGCGTTCTTTCACGGCATCCTCACCATATGTTGCACAAATCTTTTTACAGGTTTGCACCGCGTTTTTGTCTTTTTTAAAATAAAAAAGCACAATATGCTGAAAATGCTCGTTCTGATTATTCATTTTCAGATCATGTAAAACACACAAAATACACAAGCAATCTTTACGTATATTTTTTAAATGTACATTGAAATGTCATCTATCAATGATTATAAGCTTTCAAGACTTTCGATTGAAGATAAAGCTTAGCGCCTCAAAGCTATCTATCGAGAAAAATCGCACGGACTTATTGGCCAAACCCTATGTTACAATATTTCAAAAATAATTTTTAAATTTTAAATCAGAATAGAATCGTGACCGATATGTGAAAACACAACATTAACTATGTGCTAACATATCGGTCACGATTCTATTCTTATTTAAAATACGCGCGCCTTAGCATGCGTTCTCATTATCATCACCGTTTGTTGCGAAGAATATCATCACATGCCTCAGTGATCAAGAAGGTAAGATATTCGCCCCGGAAAGTCGAGAGGTTCCAGGTTCGATTCCTGGCTGAGGTGTTATTTTTCGCAACAAATTCTTCATAATATTCCGAGGAATAAGGGATTGAGATGCTTATCAGCATCGTTGTTATTAAATTGATTATCAATTTAATGTTATATTACTATCCTTGTTCATCTTAGGACTGTGTTTTAAGACTGGAAATTTATTCGGCGCGCAGTAGAACTTGATATATGTATACAAATTCACATAAGAAACATTAGCACGAAGATTTAGTTTTGACCGCTTAGCGCATAGTTAATTAATTGTTGAATTTTTAATTTTCTTTATAAGTTTTGTGAATATTTTGATGAATAAATTTTAAACAAATTTCTTGAAATGATCTATTTATATATGTAACATATTTATATACTGTGTAAATATATATTAAAATTGTGTTTATAATTTATATTATTTTTTTTAAACTCACTTTACAATGGCTGTGCAAAAATGTATTTTTATGATAATATGTTGCATGAAAAGAGAAATTTAATCGGTATTAGAGAAAGGTTTTTAAAAGAATTCTATAAAATTCTGATTTTTAATCATGTACTTTGCATAAAAATGGCATGTAATCGGATTATTAAGAATATTAACACGTTTGAGATAGTGTCAGTCAGGATTGACACCGTCTCGAACGTATTAACCCTGCTATATATTTATCAAATATGCGGAGAGCTTTGAAAAATCTTATATAAAAAAATATAAAATATACATATTATATAAAAAGGAGAATTATGACAGGTCGGTAGCAACAGTAGAGGCGGAGTAGAGCTCGAAAGAGGGATGAATGGAACGGCAGCGCTACGACGCAGCGTCGGGGCTGGCGCCATCAGTGGTGGAGCCATCGAACCAGCACCCATCGCCACTCTGGTCGTATATAAGGACGATGCTGGATTTGGAATGAAAGTTTCTGGCGACAATCCAGTCTATGTTCAGTCTGTAAAAGAAGGTCCGTAAAAGTTTTACATGTTTGCATTAACATTTGTATAATTAACTCTTAGACTGCAGGATTTTTTGAAATCATGATCTCTGTAAAATTAGTCTTTTATTATTCAAAAAAATTAATTGTTTCAGAAGTCTGTGTAGATTTCTGATAATTGTAAAGTTTTTAATAATTTTAAGAAATAGTTCTGATTATATTAAAGACTTGAAAATATGCTTCTCTTCAAGATTGGGGAGCTAACTTTGTATTCCCCATTAAAAAAAAAAAAATTAATTTTTATTAGAGTTTATATAGTTTTTGAAGTTATTTTAGAAATAATTACGTTTAAGAAAATAAAAAAAAATCGAGATTAAACAATGAAACATGATAAAAATAAAAAATAATAAACAAAATAGTCGCAACTTCAAAAATATTTTTTTAAAAATACAATTTTCTAATTAAGATTTTTTATAGAACTCTGCAGGGGTTATCTAAAACTTCCAGAATTCTTCAAAAATTTTTTCGTAAAATAAAATTATAAAAATTGATATTTACTTATAATCGCTTGTAATTTTTTTTATTTTAATTCTACAAATTTTCGTCAATGAGATTTTTAATAGAATTCCGCAGGAGCTAGAACTCTCAACAGAACTCCCAGAATTCAACAGAATTCTCAAAAAAAATTTGTTTAGACTAAAACTAAAAAAATACTCACTATCAGTAATACTTTTAAATGAAGGCTGTTATTTATATATTTTTTGTTAGCTTTCATTCTGATGATATTAGCTAGCAAATATAAGTTTGTGTAACCTAACTGTACATCACGCGAAAGTTATCAAATGTCGATATATTTATAGTTTTAAAATGCGTAAAATTTTTTAAGCATTCTGTTGAAAGTTCTTTGAGTATCTCGGTGTTTTTATTTTCTCAAGCAAAATTATTTTTAAAATGTATCAAAAAGTTTAGAACTATACGAAATCTGTCTAGAATTCTAATAAAAAAAAATTTTTTTTAATGAGGAGCTGCGCGAAGTTAATCCCTCTATCTTTGAAGTATATTTTCATGCTTTTAATAGTCCAAATTATTAAAATTATCAAAAACTTTGGAATTTTATTGGAAAAATTGACAGGAAACTTAAAAAAAAATTAATTTTTTAAATAATGGGAGGTCAACTTCGCAGAGATGAAATCACGACTTCTCTCTCCGCAATCTTAGGCTTAAATTAATAAAATTTATACAGGGTAACAAGGTATTTCCTTTAACTTGAGCATATCTAGAATATTTTTTTTGTAGTTTTTAATGATGCCAAAACATTAGGTGAAACATATAGGTATCTATATATTTCATATTATATTTCATCATAAATATATTAATTTAAAATAATATTATAATAATATTATATATATTATATAATTCTGATTGTCATGATCGTCATCGATTCTTGTCTTTTAATAAAAATAAAACAAGATAATAAAAAGAGAATAAACTCTTCAATTTTTTAAAACAAGAAAACAAAAATAATTTGATTTTTTTCATCTGTTTCTCGGAAGGTTAAAGGAAAAGACTGTTTTATTTTAAAGTAGCAAATATGATAAGCAAAATTTTTTACATTAATATTAGAATTATTAAAAAATTAATAGTTTGCGAGATATTTTATACTTTTGATCAGAATAAAACACTTGATAACTCTATCTTTTGATAATTTTTATGCAGAATGTATTTATAATAGAAGTATCACATATTACGTAACAAAATTATATGATTCTATTTAAAAAATGGCAATGACCTTGAAATTTCGAAAATATGACTATGAAAAGGATCTTTTTTTTTTAACTATAATGTTTATTATAATGTTTTTTTTTATATTTTTTGTATAATTAAAAACAACATATTCAAAATATTCACGAGGACACACTCTGTATATAAAACTTTTTGATACTGATTTTAAGACACTATTTTATTTTATCGCATTATACGAATAAATTTTTTTTAGATTCTTTTGAATTATATACAAATATGGTGTGTACATGTTTTTAGAATTATAAAAGAACTTCACCCATTTTTTGGATCATCTGCATACAGAGATGGTCTTAATTGTACGTCAAATTGTAGAGCATAAAGAGTGAATTAAAACTGTATAAGTGCCAATATCTGCCGATCAATATTGAGACTTTATCAATTTAATGTATAAAGTATATTAATTTTGTTATTTATGTTTGCAGGATTCTTTCGATCAACTGATGATTTTTTGTAATTAAAAATACTTCTAAATCTTATTTTTTATATTTTTCTCTTTTTTCACAAGATTTATTTCTGAGTCCAGGGCACTTCCTCATAATGACAGCGGAATTAAATGAATGTTGCATATTTTTTTATATAATTTTTTCAAATATTTGTTTGACTAAGTCCTTAGGTGTACGTTATGTTATGGTAAATGAAATTCTGATATTAACGACATATTTCTCAATTTTGTTAACTCTAATGATGAACTACTGAATGAGTAGGGCGACATTTTTAAGACTAGAACTGCTTTCGGCAGGAGTTTAAGAATCTAAAACTACTTGATTTTTAAATAATTAAGGATGCGCTAAACCGGTTAAAGCTAGATCTCCGTGTTAATGTTTCTTATGTGAATTTATATACATTTCTCTTTTGTCCATCTCGACCACTGAGGCATGTAGAAGACACTCACCCCGGAAAGTCGAGAGGTCTCAGGTTCGATCCCTGGCTGAGAAGTTGTTTTTCGCAACAAATTCTTTATAATATTCGGAGGGAAAAGAGATTGAAATGCTTGTTAGCATCATTATTATTAAATTGGTTATCAATTTAATATCGTGATTACTATTCTTGTTCATCTTAAGACTGTGTTTCAAGACCGAAAATTTATTCGGCGCACAGTTTGGTGAACTTGAGAAATGTATATAAATTCACATAAGAAACATTAGCACGAAGATCTAGCTTTGACCGGTTTGACACATCCTTAATTATTTGTTTTCATATATCAGTCTATATTCTATTTGTTATTTACTTAATTTAATACCTTTTAATATTTCTGTCATTTAAAAAATGGTTTACAACTACACGGTAATTGATAATTACGCGATTATCCTATACTGGGTGAAGTTCTTTATCAATTTATGATATTAAATATGCATAAATTCTTAGTAATAATCAATAGATGTTAAAAAAATTACAGATATCAAGTCTATACAAATCAATAGTTAACTAATATTAATGGTTACTATATTGGATTTTTTATTATTTATATTGAATCTCCTATAATTTTATCTCAAATCTGTAACGGTCTTCGAAAATTCTTAATTCTCTTACTGCTACGCCCATTTACGCCAATGTCACGCCGATTTAATATGGCCAATATATCGACCTGTGGCAGTTTTTGCATAAGTATCGAGGGTCAATATCGACCCATTGACAGAGTTAAATACTATTTTTAAATACTACACTAAAGTATTTCTTTTTTATAATAAAAGACTATGATATTTCTATTCTCTAAAAATTAATGAACGATTATACTATTTAATAAAAGAACGCATAAAAATGAAAGTAATTGTTTCTCGTTTTTTGGGCGCTGAATACGCCTAAATCATTCATTTCATTTAATTGCTTTATTATTTCACAATTTTGAGAAATTTGGTTCAAGTTACAAAAAGGGCTATTATATTTCGGCATATTATTATATGTAATGTGACCAAGTATTGTTACTTTTATATTTTAAATAAAATTATTATATATAAATAAATTTTTATATATGTAGATTAAAAAGATGTTTATGAAAATAAGGTTTATTACAATATCAAAGTCGCAATTTTTACGCAATAGATTTTATATTAATTAGAAATACATTTTTAATCATAATTAACACAACCAATTTTTTTTAATTTTGTATTTAATACTTAAAAAATTAAAACTGAAAGAGAATTATTTTTTATCTTATGCTACGAAAAAATTTTTTATTGATTAGTATTAATAAATATTAAAGATTTATACAGAATATCCCATTTTAACTGCCAGGAAAATGTCTTGAAAAATATGTAAAAACGTCTCGAACGAAAGTTATAGTCTGAAGACGGACAAATAATGTAAATTTTCGAAAAAGTCGTTTTTTTAAGATTAAGCTATTTTTCAAAATAGAATAGTATAATTTTTTTTAAATGATTTCTTTTGTTATTTCGCATATAATAGTATTAAGATAAAGTTATCAAAAAATCAATAGTTTATATTTTATATTTTATGTCAAAATTTACCAGAAAGTGTAAATTATCGTCAATTATTTATTTTTCAATAACTTTAACACTTTTAAAATCAAAGGAATCACATTATGAACAAAGTTATACAATTCTATTTAAAAATATAGCAAGAATCTTTAAGTGACCTTAAAAATTTTTTTTGAAAATTGATTTTATCATTATTTATCTCACTTTAGACCATACAGCTTCTGCTGAATTTTCGTCTAAAATTCTCTGATTTTTAGTTGACTGTCAAAAATAAAATGGGGAATCCTACACATCTAATCTTTCCCCATATACACGCGATAAATAAGAATTAGCTTTTTGATGCGTGCGTGCGTGCGCGCGCGCGCGTATGTGGGAGGGAGGAAGAGAGAGAGAGAACATTGATCATATGAGACAAATTATCGACTCTAATCGACTTAGCGATTATACATAGATATCGATACATGTACATTGTACAAATATACTGCTGACTTGAGCGCGAAGTACAGGCATATTTGAAAGTAGATTCAAATTATGTTGAATTATGGAAATCGTTGCCAAATATTTCTATTTTCATCATATAAAGATATTTTGACGCATATTTTCTGTATATGAAAATGTTAACATAAATGTAACAACGCTTCTTAATAAATATAATAATCCTTTTTAACGCTTTTCCAGCTTCTAGATATTGTTTCAATATAGGGTATTTTATCAAAAACAAGAATATGTTGGAGTTATATTATTCAAGAGCAAACGTAATTAATATTATGTTTTGGTTATGAGGGGGTTTTGCAGAAAAAAAAACATTTATTTTAAAGAGATAAAGTTAAATTATATTTTATTCAAAATATTTTCTATCGCTAGCTGTAACTTTTTCCCACTTTTCTGGCAACAAGTGAATTCCGCAATAAAAAAAAATGTTCTTCGAAGCAATCCATTTATCAAGCCAATTTTTTATTTTTTTATATGTTTTGAAGTGCTGATCAGCAAGGCTGTGCTGCATTGATCGAAATAAATGATAATCTGAAGGTGCATAGTCTGGTGAACACGCAACGTGTGATAAAACTTCCTTGCCGATAACATATCTTTAATTACTTTTGCAATGTGTGATCGAACATTGTCGTGCAACAAAATCATCTTGTATTTTCTATTATTGGACGTTTCTACTTCAAAACACGATTTAAATCGATTGTTATTGATAACGCTCAGCAATGACTGTTTGATTCGGTTTCAGTAGCTCATAATACAATGACACCTTTTATATTCCATCAAATGCACAACAAAATCTTACTTCCGTGGATGCGTTTTGTAATCGATGTGAATGGTTGGCCAACCATGCTTTTTTACGCTTAGGATTATCATAGTAATCCACTTTTTATCGCCAATTATAATTTGATACAAAAACTGCTTTTTTGTAACGAGAAAGCAATGAAGTGCAAATGGTTAAACGATTTTGAAGAGCCAATTCAAACAATTTATGTGGAATCTATTTGCCTTTTTTTTAAAATCTTTCTCATTGTATGAAAATGATCAGACAGTTGATTTACCAAAATTTAATGCTTCAGTTAATTTTTCAAGCGTTCGAGCTAAGTTTTCATTCAACAATGCATATCGGCATCTTCGAACTTTTTTGATTGACCTAAAAGTTTTTTGTCTTTCAAATTAAAATCATTATTTTTAAATTGTCGAAATGAGTATTCACATATTTTAACTGATAGAGCAGACTCAGAATAAGTTTCTGAGATGAATCAGTGAATTTCCGACAGCCGTTTTGTTTTTTTGAATCAAAGCAGTAAAGTAATAAAGTAATAAATGATGAAAATGCTATTATCATGTTCCATTTTTAATTGCACTAAGAAGATTAGTTATATTTACGAATGCACAGGACACGTGTCAAATTATTTGTAGAAAAGTTCAAGAAATTGAAATGTATGCATAATCAACTTTCAAAATATCTTTAGTAGATTTGTAGCTACAACTATTTATAATGAGCCCTTAAAACTAACCGAAACACTTAATATAGCACCGTATAACTGTATATAATATATCAATTTATTGTAATATGGAAATGATCACCCTTTATCTTCTCACAAGCGTAGCTTTTTACAATAGTAAAACTCAATGCAAGATTTGTGGATTTATTGCACGGCAAGCTCGTAATTTTATACATCTTGTGATTGTCCTTAACGAAAAAAAGTAATGAAAATGATACCACACAATATTAAAAATTTATTATCTGAACTTTGTCAACTTAAAGTACTTGACTAAAAAGAATTTGATTGTAGTGCTTGATCTTTTGTATGAAACTTTTTTTTCTCAAATATCTTGTTTTCAATGTATTTCACCGATTTGATACTTTTTAGTCACTCAGTATTATATGTCGTAAGTTGATTAGATATGCAGTTGATAATTTGTTTCGTAGAGTAAAAAGTTGATTCAATTATCCGATTAATCCTGTATATGATAGTAATAGTTGTGTACACACACGTATACATACATAGGTTATTACAATAATAATGTATTTTGTAGGCGGTGCTGCAGCAAGAGCTGGTCTTCATGCGGGTGATAAAATAATCAAGGTGAATATATGATATTAAACTATATTGGAAAAAAGTCACAAGAAACTTATTAATTTAGATTGTTAATTACTTTTTTTTATATGTGATGTACTATATGTACTTTTTTTTTCATTGTTGTATAATTCTTTGTGTTTATTGAGAAAATTTTATTTTGTTATATATGAACAATCTAGTATGCATAATATTGCATGTAGGATATTTTTCTTCTGCTTGTACTACTTATCACAGTGCATTACAGTCAAGCGTTTACATGTATGTCTTTAAATTGATATTTTATATATACAGGGTGTTTCAGAACTATGGGATCAAACTTCTAGGGGTTATTCAGTGCAACAGTAGAAAACATTTGAGTATAGGGACCCATGTCCGGAAAAGTGTCACTACCGCACTACGGCCCTAAGACGCGTTAAAATTTAGAAAGACGATGAATTGCCTAAATAGGATTTAATGCATTTTATTTTTGCCTTTTGTA
>JANQDE010000076.1:86639-127504 GCA_037157785.1 Cephalotes varians
ATCGGTGTATTCAGGTTGGAGGAAGACATTTTGAACAATTGTTGTGATGATATCATGTACAAAAGGCAAAAATAAAATGCATTAAATCCTATTTAGGCAATTCATCGTCTTTCTAAATTTTAACGCGTCTTAGGGCCGTAGTGCGGTAGTGACACTTTTCCGGACATGGGTCCCTATACTCAAATGTTTTCTACTGTTGCACTGAATAACCCCTAGAAGTTTGATCCCATAGTTCTGAAACACCCTGTATATATATATAAAATTTATATTTTTATATTTTTATATATGTATATTTCTAAATGTCTTTAAGTTCATGTAGAATTTTTAATAAATTCAATTGATATGTAAGGTGTCTGATAATAGATAAATACCACATGAGGCGAACTAAACTAAAAGAAAAGATTTTTGTGATTTTTGTAATAGTTAACGAAAAATTAATTTATAAAGATCTAGTGTATTCCGCGCGATTCGGCGGAAGAGACAGCCTACGGCGTTTACGGTACGGTTGCACGGCGAGGCATTGGGAGAAACGCTTTATAAACAATAATAGCTATGCACGAGCGACGCTGGCGTGTTCTCGCATTGAGCCATAATTGTCTTATGTTTTTTTTAATCGAAATAAAATAATCTTGTTGCGTGGAAAAAATTAAGTAGTATCTTTTAACATAAGCATATTTGAGTTCTTTTCCAGCATGATCCGGGGCTCCTGCACATTTCTCGCGTATGCAATATTTTAAACGTGCGTTATGGATGGATCCGAATAGATGAGTTGAAGTAACTAATCATTTGACCGGCATGATTACCAGATCTTTATGCGCTCGATTATAAGATTGCGCCAAATTGCGCGCACTCTGATCGAGGTGTAGTAATGAATATGAAAAGCAATTCTCTCAGTCTTCAATACCATCTTTCCAGAAATGGCACACTGTGCAACGTGCAATATCATTTGAAGAGCTGAAAATCTTTTTATGAAAATGAGAAGAATATTAAATAATTTTGCATTAAGTAATGAAAATGAATTAGACCAACTGGCGATATCACTTTGTAAAAAAAATGTGTCATACTATTTATTGCAACATAGTGTGGAAATAATATGAAATAGCATTATAATATTTTTTAAGCTACAAGATTATTTTTATTTTGATAGAAAAAAATCACATGTCGTTATTTTGATAGAAAAAATCGCAAAAGGAAAAATTACTCGACGCGAATATGCACCAGCGAATATGCATAGTCAATATTAATTGCGTTCAGAAGACAACGGTTAAGCATTTAGCAATTATTACTTGTGATTAGAGTAGATCTTTCCTTACCTGTGATTAAAGTAGATTCATAAATCTGAGATAATTAATCTGAGATCAGACCTGTCCTTGCTTGTGCTTAAATGCTTCCACCTTTCTATTTTGTGTTGAGACAGAGAAAGAAAAAAAAAAATAGACGCTAGAGCAAGCAGTTAGGAAGAGCCTATTCCTCCTAGAGTCTATTCTTTTTGTTTTCTCTATGTCTTGCTCAATGAGATGATAGAGAGGTGAAAGCGTTAGTTTGCGTGCAAAGTTTTGGACAGGCTTGATCTAAGTGAATATACTAATAGCAGCGCTCACTCAATCGTTGTATCTTTTGAATGCAATTATTAGGCATGTTCAAGCCGATAAAGCAACTAATCCGCTCACTAAGCGATTGAACATCATTAGTTTTTACTTATAGATCACTTGGCAAATAGGATAACTCTTCGTCCGGCTTGAACATGACCATTGTTTATAAAGCGGACTTTCCAGTGCCTCGTTGCGCACCTAGCAATTGTAAACGCTAGCCTCTCTTACCGAATCGCGCAGATACATGCTGATTTGTAGATTTAAGTTAATTTTTCTTACGTTAACTATTATACGAAAATCGCAAAGTGATACAGAGACTTTTCTATTCAATAGTCTGCTCTACCAGCCTATGAGCGGTCTGTCAGATACTTTGTATATTTGATTTTCGTTTGACAGTATTTTCATAGTATTGATAATGAACATTTAAGTTTTTGTCTTAAATTAAAATAGATCTCTATTTGATATAGTATAATTATTACATGTAACACAATCAAACTTCTATATTTTTTATTTTTTTAAATCTTTTTGCACTGATTTTTCATTGCTTTGACATGTATGCTTAGTTATAAATATTGAATATGAATTAGTACGAAAAGAGCACAAGAAAAGGAGCGCGATAAAGATTAGAGATTATAAAGATTATAAAGTAAAAAATATGAAAGAAGTCTACATATATATATATATATATATATATATATATATATATATATATATATAAATTAAAATGAGTATATTTAAGAGTATATTTAATTTATAATTTGTTTTTTTAACTAAAACTATTGTTTTAATTAAAACATGTAAAACATAATTCTTTTGAATTGAAAGAAGTTAGTATGTTTATAAGTTAGAGAGATAGATTAACTCTTTATTTATATTCTTTACAAATAAAATATTACATAAAAGACATTATAGTAGTTTTTTTTGTGTTGAAGGTGAATGGAGTCAATGTAATGCAATCTACGCATACTGATGTAGTTCAGCTCATTAAATGTAAGTATTTTTATTTTTTAAGTTTTATATGTTTTATTTATGAAACTGAAAAATTGATATTGCAAAATATGATACTGATTGTAATGTTATATTAACCTTTAGACCGCCGGTATGACGCCATTTGCCATTATTAAATGAAGTGCATATTTTTTTGTTTGTGTGTGTAATTTATCTTAAAATTTTATTCGAAAACGAGGAATTTTGTTTTAATAAAGGAAATAATGAAAAGATTTAAAGAACAATGCGACAGCAATAAAAATGGTGATAATTAGTGTATGTATTGTTTGAGCGAGCGATACGGATTGTGTAAATTAGAATATTTGATCTAGCAGCGCCAAGTTTTTTTACATAAAAATTTTTTTTATTTAAATGAAATTTTTTAACCACTTGAGTTGGATACATATTATTTGAGTTGAATTAAGTAACGCAATTTTATATCATTATTTTTTAAAAAGAATTAGACCTATTATTATTTGAATTAAAATAAGAAGACTCTTCAATAGGAATATAAAGATATGTACCACTTGGGTTTTATTTTGTATTTAACTGTCGAGATAATGGAATGAAACTTAGCGTCACTTCAAGCGTCACAGATCAACTGCAGGCTTGCTTTTACTAGTCAGAACGTTTTTGATCTTAATTTTGCTAGTTCGGTCAACCTTGTACAGCAATATATCTAAAGTAATTCACATGTATTGGTGATAATAGAAATTTCAAATTTGAGAAGACTTCTAGAAGTTGTCAATTGAGCCATAGTTCATCTACCTATCTGAACTGAGATGGAAGACAAGCTTTCAGGTGTGCGGCTTCCTTTGGCTTCTACAACTATTGCTTGAAACATTTTCCTGTAGAAGACTTTATCTAGATGGTATTCTTGTGAATTGTTCATAAATGGAAAGATTGACCTTGAAATGATCTAGAGATGACCTCAAGTTGATCCAACTCAAGTTGAGACAACTACCTATTCAAACGTAAAAATTTCGATATTTTCCATTTCTGGAATCAAAAAGTAGATTTTTATCTGAAAAAATCTATGTTGACCTTGAAATGACCTTAATCTTTGACTTCTAGGTCAAGATCCCGATCACCATTGGGCGATCTCCTTTGTTTCCCACAACTTTTATCTGAAACTTTTTTTTTAATTGCGGCTAAAAAATGTAGTGTCTAAGTTAAAATAAGACACCTTGTATACATGTATATGGATGTACATAGATTTTTGTAATTTTGACCAAAAAAATATAACCAGCACCATCAAAAACTTCCAAAAACCTTTATATTGTTAATTTAAAAAATTTCATTTCTGCTTTTGTTTCTTGTTGGTATGACGTCATATGCGATGACTTGTACACATCAAACAATGTATAGTAGACATATATACAGATTATTATAATTTTGTGAGGGAAGTATCCATGATTTTTAAAATCTCGGCGATTAAAGATTAAAAATGTCTAAAAATTAAAAATGGATTGTAGTGTTTGCATAATTTAGGATAAATTTAATATTGAATAAGATAAAAAAATTATAGAAATAGTTTGAATTATTAAAGATGAAAATTAATGTTAAAAAAAGTGAATTTATGAAATTCAAAGTAAACATAATCATATAATTGTTAAGATTATTCTACATTAGACGCAGGTCGCTAGTTGCAAGATGCAGCGCTAATTGCCGCGGCTAATCAGAATCATCAGAGATATAATGATACTATATAATGGTACTATTGTTAGATACTATTGCTCTTATGATTTACGTCAAATATATAAAATAATCCTTAAACTTTTAAAAAATTGTATAAGGAATAATTGTGGAAATTTAAATAAAAAATTGCTATATTTGCAATAAATTACAGTACTAATTTGTATACTGCAAATTATTCCGAACTGGAAATTATTTTCAAAATTTTGTAGTATACAAAATTATTTTATCTTAATAACTTGACTTATTATATTTAGTAATTATACAGATTAGGGGATGATTTTAATTTACATGTTTTATTAAGAGCATGAGAGACTTTCAGAGGGTTTCAGCCGTCATTAACTCCTTCGTTGATCCTCGTATCTGATTTTTTTTTAAGGAATAATTAGCATTTAATTCACGTCTTATTAAAGGTTTTTAAGATCGATTATGAATTTGTAATCAAAATTTCAAAATTTAAAATAGCGGAATTAATGTGGGGGACTAAAATGCAAAATTTTCTTGGATTTGAATGAAACTCATTTTAGAGGTTTTTAGGATCGCTGATTTGAAATATCAGTTGTCCATAGGTCAGTCCATAAATACTTCTCATCAATTTTTTGAAAACGCAAAGGATGTCCACCTTTATTTCAAGAATACAAAAAAAATATCATTACTTAATGACATCAAGAGAGAATTAATATTTCTACATATGCCTGAAAAGTTAGTTACACGGTGTCGTTTTTATTATATCAATGATAGAAAAACATTTTGTTTATATATGTTATTTCGTGCTCCGAAAAATTCCATGAAATGTGAATAGAATTGATTCTTTTTCGATTGACTACTTTTATTTACGTTTTGTTAATTACATTAGACCTGACGTCTTGCATTTGAAATTTATTTTAAATTTATAATTAGCGATTTGGAAAATCCCTGGAAAATGTATTTTACTCAAATCCAACAAAATTTAGTATTTTAGTCCCCCATATTGAAATTAAGTGTTCTTTTTGTATAGCCTTAAGTTGACTTTCAAAATGATTCTAGAAAGAACTCACTATTTTAATTTTTATAAAAGATATACACGTAATTATTGGTACTTAATTTTAGAGGTGCTCGGTAACGGTATCAATACGATATTTACTAGTCGAAATATTCGATAACGGAATCAATACAGTAATCACTATTTGAAATAGTAATCGATACGGTATTCAATTCTTCGCTAACAGATTCAATACGGTGACTCTGGTTCTTACTCAAAGATCTTACTCAAAAGAATGGGCGCCAGGCGCGAATTATCGCGCCACTCAAATAACTTCCTTAGACTTCAAAATGACCCTTCAATATACCCAGCCGCATCTCACTCAGTATGGTATAGAGGGGCAGGATTCTTCTCAACGCGAATAGAAGGCTCGGGAGAAGAGGCGGCAGTAATAAGTAAATTAACAATAACAAATGTATACATTTGAATATGGAGGTAACATCGAATAACATATAATAACGAAACGCGCATGATGCGCCAAAACTACCTGATATGAGGCCATATCACAACTATAGCCTCCAAGCGATACCGTAATGACGAGACTATACAACATTAGAGGTACGCGGTACTTGCAATATGACGAAATGATACTATTTGCGCAATACCGCAAGGCGAAGCGATAGCGATAGCAATTTATTTATATAGAATTTAATAATAATTTTTTAAATCCATCTTAATATTTAAATTATGAAAGGACTATGTTTAATCTCTTTCTTTTTAACATTTAGGTAAATTTAAAAATTATTTTATATCACTTAAAATGTTGGAAACAATTTACTTTATGTCTAAATAGTATAAAAAATTTTGATTATTTTAAATTTGCATTTTTAAATTTTATTGCAGCATCGACACAAGTAGTACTGACAGTGCAACAAAAACGAACGACGACAAGTGGTGCGGCAGCAGTAGCGGCAATAGCGACAGCGACTACAGCAACAACAACTTCCGGTCTACAAGTCGGGGTAGTTGGCGCTACGAATCAACAGCATCAACGTCCGGTCAGTTTGTCGGCGGCCGGAAACATGTCACCTTCGCAACCGGCGACTTCTCTTCATAGAGCATCCACTGCACCGGCAGGCGGTGCTCCATGTAATACTCGAATCACGGGCCCACAACCAGTTGATGTAAGTAAAAACACGTGTACTACCCTTAGTTTTCTTGTATTTTTATTTCTTGTGCAGAAAGATTAAGAATAAATCAAAGGGCGAGTAAATAAGATAAAAGTACCGAAAAGAAAATCATCATTTCGATGACCTTGACTTTGACATATGTTGTTAAGATCATGATCCTAAATAACATTCCAAAGGTTTTAGTTGTCGCTTTTTGTTTCAAAAAGTTATTAACAAAAAAGTTTGAGAAATATACCAGTTTTTGTTAATGCTGAAGAAAATAATTTGCTATGTATATATAGAACAGTACATGTGTAGCTCTGTCCCTTTCTCTGCGTCCTCATCCTGAAAAATAACTTTAATAAATATAACTTAACCTAAATTTTAGTTCTAAATTAGAAATAAGTTTGAGTGAAGAGGTCCTAAAGTGAAACAAATTACAGATTACATTTTTAATTTAACTAATTTTTTAATTGGCTTTACAGAACTGCAAAATTTTTATACACAATTAAAGTATGCACAAAAATGAAGGGGGCAATAGCCGACTTTATACAAAAAACATTATAAATATTGCTTATTTTTGACACGTCTGTCATCTGACCACAATATTTGCTTAATACAAGAATTCTACAATATATATGTATAAAATATGATAGTCGCCTCCTAGGGACAACATTCATCGATATCGTGCAATTAGAATTAAGATTAAAAGTTTAGAAAAAAGTTATCTTTAAAATTTTATAACTATAAATACAGATGTGGAATAGAAAGAATAACAGTATTGCATGTGGTAGTAAATACCAGAACTTATGAGAGATGGCGCTGCAATATGTTAGACAAGGACAAATACGCGTTTGAGTGGGAACGATAATAAAGGAAATTAAATTAAAGATATCACTATTATCGATATTTTTAGTTTGGAATTCAAAAGTCTGTATTATCGACATCATTAGATTTCGGCCTTTGCTTTAAAAACCCTCTTAAGGGGATGCTGGACAGATGGCCGAACTTGAACGATGTCGATAATACAGATATATCTAATTCAGAACTAAAAATGACAAAGATAACACGATTATCGATAATGAAAGTGACAAGGACAACATGCTTTGTATTACTCTACTATATTGCTCTATACTGATATCGCACACACACATTCGCTTAAATTTTCATGATCGTACAGTTGATCGTACTTCTTTGTTTACTTCTCTTGTAAGCTTCAAAATCATAAATTTAAGGTCTCATAATGTTCTTCTGCATTATTAAAATATAGGCAAATACTCTTATTTTGATTATGTACTTGGAATCATTTATATCATGCATGAATTAACCTAGATGATAATAGGAAACTGTAATTCAAAAATTTTTTTTTATTTTTCGTATTGTTTTTTATTTACCCATATTTGTTTGCATTTTCTTTCTTATTCTGGAGATTGTTTATTCTGTATGAAGAAAGCGAAGAAAATAGAGAAATACGAAATGTGCGTTTGGTCGGTAATACAGATGACTCCAGCATCCTCTTAAGGGGATCCTGAAGTTGTCTGTTTTTACCGACCAAACGCGATTATTTTTCGTAAGCACAAATTTTTTTATTGATTGCATAGAATTATAAATCCTTTTCCATAATCAAAGTATAGATATTAACATACAATGCAATATGCAACTTTATACGGAAAACGAAAAAAAAATTACAGTTTTATTATCAACTTTTGGCGTTGACTCGTAACAATATTGCTTTATATAAAAATTGTAGCGCGCCATGGTTATTTGTACATTAATTAGTTAATCTTAAGTTTGATTATATTGTATTAGCCATTAATCGAGACATATGAGCTGTGATGTGATTCGTCCCCTGAAAGAAGAAGATACTTTCGAAAAACTGTTACCTCTGATTTGACTGATTTTCATCATAAATACTTATTTTACCTAGTAAGTAAAATTCCTAAATTGATTTTTGGTGCAAACGTTCCTTTCACCCTCAATTTCCTCCTTTCAAAGGTAAAACTGTTTTTGTTAATTATTTCAAAAAGTTTTTATTATACGAAAAAGTTGTCAAACAAAAAGTGCTTATAAAAAGCTTTACAAATAAGATCCTATGTATATTTTATTTTAATTTTTTAGTTGTTATCAAAAAAACTGTTATAAGATCAATTTTTCGTGGTTGGATGTTACAAGTGCGAATGTACGGAAACGAGTAGTTTTTGAAATATTTAAATTTTTGTTATGTGTTAAATGGACAAGTATTGCGATTTTTACATGAGAGGAAACGAGGAATTTAAATACTGTAGGCTACGTCATGATTTTTTATAAAGAGAATCGAGATTCCATTGATTGACAACTTTCCACACAAAGCGAAGTTCAACGCAACTTATGTGTCTAGGTTTTTGATAGTAAAGCCTCCTCCTTCATAGGGAGGGCGGAACACACTGCTTCCACGTATACATTTTTTAACGCGCAGCGAGGTTCCACATGGGTTTATACCATTTCGTTTCGTGTGGAACTTATGTGAAAATCGCAATAATTGTTTATTATTTGTTTCTTTAGCCAGAAATTTAACAAAAATTTCAAAAATATGTCAAAAAACTGGTTTCTACACATTCGCATTTGAAGCATTCGATCATATGAAAAATTTTACAAAACTTTTTTTTAAGTTTTTTGATAATAACGATTAAAATGTTGAAATTAGGTAAAATATGTAGACTTTATTTATAGAACTTTTTATAAGCTTTATTTTTTGTTTGACAATTTTTTTCGTACAATAAATATTTTTTTAAATAATTGACAAAAATGGTTTTATCTTTGAGAGGACATTTGCGTCAAAAATCCACTTAGAAATCTTATTTATCAAGTAAAATAAGTATTTAAGTTGAAAATCAGAAAAATAAAAAATAATAGCTTTTTGAAAGTTTATCTGAAAAAGGGGAAGCAGCGCGAGTGTCTTGCAAGCCGCGAGAAGAAGAGACAATAATGAATAGGAAGCGAGTAAGGAAAGATTTAAGAATTTAAATCAACCGGAAAGAAGGAGAGGAAACTGAGGGATAAAGACAAAGGAATAAATGAAACATGTATGGTGGGACAGAAGTCGGGAAGAGGAAGAAGTAAAAAATTACAAAGGCTGGAGAATAAGGAAATGGAAAGTCACAGATAGTAGATTAGAGGAAGGTTAGAAAGAAAATGAAGGAAATAACAAGAAGA
The DNA here is from genome assembly GCA_037157785.1 of Cephalotes varians. NCBI lineage: Eukaryota > Metazoa > Arthropoda > Insecta > Hymenoptera > Formicidae > Cephalotes > Cephalotes varians. Next base: position 96,236 of record JANQDE010000076.1, read on the forward strand.
AAGGAAGAGAAATTCAGAAAATAAATTATATTCTTCAGGAAGAGGAATAAAAAGTGGCGATGAAAACTGGAGAGCTGTGGGAAGGTGAATGAAGACAAGTTCAATTGGTGACAAGAAAAGAGAGATATTTGTAGTTTAAGATGAAAGGAAAAAAAAAGAGAAAGAAGGAATGGAGATTGGGATGGCTTTGTTGAAAAAAAAGAAGAAGGTGCTAAGAAATTGTAGAGGATGGAGAATAAGAAAATATGAGTCATATGGAGTAGAAAAAGAAGGTTAGAATGAGAAAAAATGCAAAGAAAACATTGAAAGGGGAAGAAAAGGAATTAAGAAAATTGAGGAAGAAAACTAAAGTTTAAACAAGAAGAGGAGAAGGAAGATGGGAGAAGAAATAATATTAGGAGATTTTTGACGTATTCTTAATTATTTCTCTCAACACCCTATCATACATACTTAAAAGAGGGGTTATTATGAATTTAATAGATAAAGTTTTTTTATCACACCCTGATTTTCAGCAGAAAAATTTCTCACTTATTATTAATTTTTTACTTGACAACTCTTATCCTTTTGACTTCATCTTCTCTTGCATTAAAAAAAGATTGGTTATTAAAATCCACCATTGTAAGAATCAACCCAACACTTCAGTTAATTCCAATCACAATGATTATTTCGTTATTCCATATGTCAAGCGTACATCTGAAATGTTTATGCAATTTTTCAAAAATATACCTAATATTAAACTATTTTTTTTTTTAGTATTAACAAATTAAGCTCAATTATTAAAGTACAGAAGGATCCATTGCCTCCTCTTTCTCATTCTAATATTGTCTACAAATTGTGTTGTGTTCAGTGTGATGCATCATATGTTGGACAGACACGTAAACTACTTAAAACTAGAATTGATGAACATCGAAGTCAAAGAAACACGAATCAGAGCTCCGTTATTACTGAACACCGCTTGAAATTTTTGCACGATTTTGATTGGGATAATGTCGAAATTTTAGACGAAGAGATTCATTTTAACAAAAGAATTATTTCTGAAATCCTTTCTAAAAAAGGTATGTTAAATCGATTGCTCGCATATATCGAAGTATTGTTGCCGCTTTTCCGCGATGCCGATTGGTTCTCTAGCTGCGCTTGCTTCGTGAGCGACTGTCATTGCATATTTTAACAGTTGTGTACCAAAGGATTAATAGTGTAATAGTAATAGTATAACATAAATTGCATTTATTCAAGTATAATTAAAAGAAACTACATAGCGCGCGCGAAGCGCGCGTCTGTAATGTCTAGTGATCATAAAAAACAATCTTATAGCTTAAATTTACAGCATGATACTGATTCTCTGGATTCTATCTATTTCGACATTATCAAATAACTTGTGAACCCTCTACACTGATTATGTATGTTATTGTGTTATTATTAATAGTGGGGAGGTAGTACATATTTTTCTCATAATCATTGCGTGTCATTATCGCTTTGTACTTAGTACCGCTTGTAACAAATTTCACAGTCTCTCTTCCTTCCACGTAAGTCCTCTTATTTATAATGTTATTCTTATTTCAAATTTAAGTCAATTCTAGTCTTTAATAAATTAATTTTTTATACCAAGTTTTTACGATGATTCATCGAATAAATTTTACTGTACTGGACTTAAATCTTTTCCTTTGGAAACTTATCTTTGACTAATGGAAGGAGGTGCGATTGTTCTATCTCACCACTGTATATTACTCACTACTCCGTGTAATGACATTTATTGATGAAGATCTATGTATACCATCAAGAACATTGTACACTGAAGAGGGTCCACGTCAAGGATCGAAATGTTTGTATATGTAACATGCCATCTCTGCATTAAATATTTATTTGATAATTCTTATATAATGATTGGATGTCGTGTAACTCCGTGCGAAAACGACGGACTCATAAGTGAGGCGTCGCAAGACTCGCGAGTTTAAATCCACGCATTCCGCACATACGGATTTTAATCCGTAATATTTAAAACTCCAATATGGAGGTCCCAAGCCCAGAGGAGGTCGACTGGGCATGAGGATAACAAACCTCCCTGTAGATTGATACTCCTCACGGGCTACGTGACTTTAGAGGTCACTCATACAATCTCAGCTTTGCTGAGCAAAAAAGATCGATTGTGCGGAAAAAGGTGTAAGGACAACCTTTGCTGCTGTCTTGCGCTCTCTCTTAAAAAGATATAGATTCTAGGGCCGTTTCTMGAAACCTGGGATCTACAGTAGAAAGGGTGAGCAATCTTCTAAGCCTGGTGTTGAACACTAGGCTGGAACTGCTAGCCTGTTAACCATCGGGGTTACAGAGGATCTTTCAGATTTAGGTGACACTAGGGCATTTCGTAGGTCCACCCGCCAACTCGTTACTACTACTATTACTATATAATGATTTATCGCTCTAATAACTGCGTTGGTTCGTAAAGGCAATTTATATTAATTTGATTTATTCTTGGAGTCATTGAATCCTTTTATTCGTTAGTTATATTTTAAATATTAGGAGAACTTTGTATGAAGATAATTTGGATAGCAGTGCAGAAAAGAAGAGAAAGGGACAAAGAAATTATAGAGACTGGAGAATAAGGAATTTGAAAGTTATAGAGAGCAGATGAGAAAAATGAGAGTGTGACTAAAAGAAAAGCAAAGGAAACAATGAAAAAGGAAGTAAACAAATTAAGAAATTGAGGAGAAAACTGTGTTACACAGTGTCACTTGTACGTGGCTGAAAAGTACTCTTGATCACTAGGTGTTACTAATAAGATATCATTTACATATAAAATAGAAAAGTAATTTCATTCCGATCTTTCGATTAATGCCTTTTTCTTTAAATCTTGCATAATTATATCCACAATTGATGATAACGCAGTTAGTGAGATCCCATTAGTGTATCGAAGGTTTACTTATAGATTATGTTATTAAAGTAAAGAAAGTAGAAACAAGCAAAGTGATACAGATAGTAGAATTAATTTCTTAGATATTACCATTATCCTAGATGACCAAAAGATTTTATTTGATAGATATGAAAAATCGATAAACACAGGGAGAGACATTAATTATCACTCACAACATCCGTTATCGTAAAAAAGGAGCATTATTTACGGTTTAATTGATAGGACGTTATTGTTGTCTCACCCAAAGTTTCATGAAAAAAATTTGGGGCGTGTTATTAACACGTTGTTGAACAACTGCTTTCCGTTGCTCTTTATTTTTGCGATAATTAACACAAGAATTAAAATGCTGACTAATAGAATTGTAAAAAACAGCAACAATAACGATCAGTTGTCGCAAATAAAACAGAAGAATTTTTTCATCATTCCATACGTTAGATCCATTTCTGAAAGCTTTTTTCCTATCAAAAAAGTATGGGTTTGATATAGCTTATTCTGTCCCTAACATTTTAAACAGATTTATTAGAAGGGGCAAAGATAAAATTGATCCTAAATCACAAAATGATTGTGTATATAAAATAATTTGTTCAAATTGTGATATGAATTATGTGGACAAACGAAAAGACAGTTGAGGACATTGAAAGAGCATATGTCGGACATTAGAAAAAAGAATGGTTTATTATCTGTGGTATCTAACCATAGGCTAGAATATAACCACGATATGAATTAGAGTGAGGCAACAATATTAGATATAGAATCGTCATATGTCAAAAGAATAGTTTCTGAAATGGTCTATATTAAGAGACAATATAAAGGTTTGAACAAGCAAAGTGATACGGACTTGCTGTCGGATGCGTATCTTCCAATCATCGACATCCTTTCTTCTACCTAAAAAATAAAGAAAAAACCTCATTGGTTGTGTTTCTCTCTTTCTCTCTCTAATCACTTTTATGTGTTGACAATTCCTAATTGTTTGTTCCGTCGTTCAATTGACGATTACACGTAGAGTTGTCTATAGTGAGATTCAATGAAAGATATAAATTGTTATAATAAGTGATCAATCTCTGGAAGGGTAAGCGTTTTATCCGATATAAAATAATTACAATTGTTGGCTGTATATTGATGTTGTTCGTAAAATAATTTGTTTATATAAAGATTGATCATGAAATAATGTTCAAACAATGGATACTAAAGGAAGGAGATTATCTTAATTAAGTTACAATTTGAAGAAATTTATATTAATATGGACAACCTGGATGTTAATGACAACTGCATATCGTTTCGTTTATTGGATTGACATTGGGAAGGACAACGGTATTTCATGGAAACATCTAAAAATAATTTGCGTAACATTAAAATATGTTCGACCGTTAATTGTAGGTATTTAAGCGTCATTATTATTTATATTGTTACTGAGGATGACCCGATTAGGGTCGAAAGCGCTCTATCATTGTACATATGAAGTGTGATTATAAATAATTCATACTAATAAATAATTTTAATGGCTACTGACATCCAGCTAGGCTCATAGCTTGTAATATTTTAATTTGAAAGAAAGTAGATATGAACAGAATGAAATGTATAGCTAAAATGAATTTATTGATATATCAATTTTTTTATAGATATCTATCTATTCTTAATAGATTTTAGCTAGAATACCTCTTCTAATTTAATAGCTAGATCAAAAGGACTATTCATGAAAAGCGAACGTCAAGAGAAATTAAAATGTTATCATTATAAATTCTTGTTTCAGACGAGAAATCGTATAAATTAACTGTTTTAACAAAGTTAGTATGCAGTAAGCTGTTAGAAATTGATATAAAATAAACCACTATAAAAATATAAAGTAGAATATAAGAATATAAAATAGTATTTTTTGAGGGTACTATACATCTAAAACGATAGTTTTTGTCTCTCTCTCTCTCTCTCTTTCTCTCTGTCTCTCTCTCTCTCTCTCTCTATCTTTCTTTTTTATGTATCTTGGGGAGATTATAAGTTTTTGGTAATAAAACATCACTAGTTTTTAAGAAATAATATTTTGTGATGTAACCACGAATAAGTCATCCCTTTAAGCTAATATTCTTGTGTTATAGTATTTATACGCACGAAGATCTAGCTTTGACTATTAAGCATCCCTTTAATTAGTATTAATTAAAAATAAATGTTAATAAATTAAATTTATTATTTTTAATAATTTATAACTCTAATTTATATTAATTTATAAGTTTTAATTTGTGCTCGTTTGGCTCATTTAACATATTATTTTAAAATAAGATTACATTTTATATAATATTTCAAAATTTAATATCCTTTTCATCGTCAATTTGATTAGAATACAATTAATGATCTTAACTTACATATTATTTGAATTATTACGATTTTGAGCATTGCAAATTGCTTTTTTTTATGTAGTTGTGCATTTTTTTACGTTAATTTATAAAAATACTAAAACAAGATCGAAAAATTGAAAGATTGATACTTTACGAGATGTTTTATGTTTTATTTAAAAATGTATTAATAAAATATTTTGAAAGTTATTAATTTGTTATTTATAGCAATGAATCCAATAATCTTGACTGTGGACTAGTAATCCATTATTGTAAAAAATTAAATATTTTGAAACTCCAGAAATTAGAGAAAATCAGAAGAGAAATCAATGCTCAATTTAATGAAAGATAATTTCTTCTTGAATCTAGGAAAAAAAATCCGTAAAGTGTCTCCTTTTATTATATAAAATACAACTTATATTCTTTTTCATGTTGCAATTTTGCGAAATTTAAGATTAAAATTGTAAAGAAACTAATCTGTACTATTCTTATTCTTTTTTTATTGAGATCTTTTACTTAAGTTGTGTCAAGGATGAAGTATTTTTTTCACATGTTATATAATTGTTGTATGACAAAATTAATTTCTTTATAATTTTAATCTTAAATTTAATTTTAATCTTAAATTGCAACATGACAGAATATAAATTATATTTAATATAACAGGAGACACTTTACAGATTACTTTTTTCTCTAAATTCGAGAAAAAAGTTTTTTTTTTTATTGAATTGTGTTACTAAAGTTATAATTAGAAGAATGATAAATGTTTTTCGTCTAACCTGCTTTTTATAAACAATATTCTTTCTTATTTTTAGCTCGAGAAAAAGCGGCAGTTGGAAACGCAGAGAGTTCATACATTTCAGCTTATGTTGGAAAAAGAACAAAGTTATGTAGACAAATTACGGAGCGAGTTGGCAAAAGCTGGCACTGGCAGTGGTATCACCAATGTTACAGCTGTACAGGCGGAGCTAGCGGGTGCTGAGAGAAGAGTACGCACTTTGCAGGAACAACTTGCAGCGATTAGTACAACTAATGAACAGGTCTGCATTCCTTTTCTTTGTACACTAAATTTATTTAATAGTTAATCTGATATCTACATGTATCAGAAATCTTTTATCTATTATCTATATAATACATTTAAGAATTTAAATATATCAGTTTAAATATTACTCCTGAAAGAGCATACTACTTTGAAATTGAAAAAGATATTTAATCTTTTAAATTAAATTAAAAGTGCTAAGAAGTTTACGTTAACTTTATACTGTATCAGGTTGTTTCTCGTTCTGATGAAGTGAACTATAATATTCACAAAATGTTGACATTAACAATCAAGATATGGAGACAATCCATAAATCTCTTAGCACTTTCAAAAAGAATACCCGTGGAAGCCTTAAAAGCATAATTAAATTAATTTTAATAAATATGTTTGTAAACAACAACGTGTTTATTAAAAGAATGTATACATATATCTGTTTTTGTTGAAAAAATATAGATGCATTTATTGTTTGAAATTATTTAGAAAATAAATTTAATTGCGTCATATGACATAATATATAATAATAAAATTGAAGGAATACAACATGTAACATTTTAGAATGTATACAGTAATGTAAAAGATGTTATAAAAAGAAAAACGAAAATTTTAGTGTATATAGATTTATTTAAAAAAATATATTATACACAATCACTTATACACGATACTATACACAATACTTACACAAGCAACAGTAGCAATAGTAAGCTAATCATCTGCATTTATTATTTTCAAAATGAAAAGTTAATTGATCACTACGTAATCAATGAGTTATTCTCTGTCCTATGTATAAGAGCCATAAATATGCTTAAGGCAAATCAAAATTTGATGAATTCTTCTTAAAGTTCGAATTTTTTGAGAGAAATGAAGCATATCTATTATCTATTTTTAAAAGCTTGGGGGAATTGCTGAATAAAAATGAGGTCAAAAATGGCGGATCTAATATGGCGAATCCAAGAAATAAAATTTATTAAATTATAATGAGATTATATAATGAAATTGTTTTTATTATGGGAATTTTTGTATTATTGAATATGAAAACAATGTAGAAGTATAAAAATTTAAAATAATGGATTTAATATAGCAGATCCAAGAAATAAAATATTAAATTATAATAAAATTATTTATTTTTTGGAGGTAATTGAAAGTCATTGATTTCAGTCAGCTAAAATATAAAAGTAAAAAATTTGATTGTCTGTGAAGTGTGAGATATTTTGTCATATTTTTACTGTAACATTGTTTAATTCAATCAAGATGGAATCTTTCATTTTATGGCTTCTACATACTAGTATCGCTATCAGAAATATTTTAATAATTTTTGAGTATATGGCTATTAGAAGTGGCCATATTACCCAAATGTATCTTATATCAATATAATCAATATAAATTTTATGAAATGTTTTATGTACAAATGCGTCTCGTGCTTATATTTTTTTCTCTTTCTATGCTTCTTTTTTTTCTTTATGGAATGTCACGAATATGTCGTCAATAAGAAAAATAAGATTAAATATAATCTTTAAAATTAAATATAAAAATAATAATCAATTAATCTCAGAAGAGCTAATACAAACAATCCTCGGGTTATTAGTCCTTCTAAGATTAATTGATTATGTTAATATTTCAAGAGCTTATCACATTAATAAATAGCTTACACTTATTAATATTGTTAAATATAAAAAATTAAATATAAAAAAAGTTTTTTATAAACATAATTTATTTTTTATTATTATATATTTGCAATTATATATTTACAATGAACTTGCTTGTAACGTCTTATCTTTCAATCTCATCAGTTATTTCACTGTCAAAATTAGATGTAAACACTGCTAATGCAATTTTATGTCAAAAATTGAAGAAGTATTTTGCTTACAATGTATGATTATAGTAATTATGATTTTTTTATAAATTTTGTTTAATTTAGACTTTACACTGCAACTTTATCTTTGTTTATGAGGTACGGAATAAAGAATAAAACATAAAGAATAAAATTTTTGTTACGTGAGTCAAACTTTAGTTGTTGATATTCTATTAAAAATCAATTAATCCAAGCATTATTAGGATATAACAAAATATTCTAATCGCATCGTGACTATCTCTTGATATTTGAAAAATATAATATACAAAACTTTTCACAGTAATTGTATCGAGAAAGCTTATTTAATTATATTTATTAAAACTTTTTTACGAAGATTTAGATTGTTTACTTTATTTCAAATTTGCCTTCGACTATATACTTTCTATGTCATTAGCTATGACTTTAAATAATATCCAAACTTAACATTTAATCTTACCAGTGGTAGATGGACCAACACGAAGTTGGTTTTTACTATTTATAGTTTACTGGGAAATTTAATAATTTTATGTGAAAAACATAATATAAAAAATATAAATTAATTTTTTTATACAATTTTTTTATACAAAATTTTATTTTTGGGGTTTGACAATTAATTCTTTCTTGATATCTTTATTTTACATAATTTCACTGATTGAATTTGTTTTAATAGCAGCTGTTTTTTAGAATGTGGATAAAAATAAGAATGTGGATAAAAATAAGAATATGGATAATAATATCTATGTTATCTTAAAGAAATAAAGATGGATTTGAGTACTTTACAACTAATTTCTCTGCCAATTATTCTTTATTTTCTAAAACAGGATTTTAATTTTTTTATTAATTATTTTGATAGTTATTGAACAAAATATATAGGATAAACAGATAATATACGGCCTTGGCCACAAGTACTAGGCACTTATATTTTTTTATTCACTTTTTTTTATTCACTTAGAATTCTTTTATCTATATTATTTCCTATTGATTATCGGTGTTATACATAAGTTTAAGGAGTTCTTGAAACAAAGGATAATTTACAGTAAGTGCCATAAATTAATTTTTGAGTTAAAACGTTAAATAATAGTTAATGAGGTGTAATATTTTTGGCTAAGGTTGTATATCGCAACTAAAAATTTATCCAAATTTAGTAATAACAATTTCTCGACAATTTCTCTTTAAAGTTAAATTTTGTAGAAAAAGAAAAATTTTATTTATTTGCAACTTATTTTTACGTTTAGAATTTTTTTCTTTTTTATTAGAGATAACAAACTATCCTGTGTATCAATTGATCTATCATGAGTGCACCAAAGCTTATGCCTACTTTTGCTAACATATTGATGTGTTTTACAGCTTTGCCTCTTTGATAACAGCAACTCTTTGTTGTGTCTTACAGCTTTGCTCATTGGTAACAAACACCTCGTGTTCCTCGGGTTATTGTCCACCCTCAAACAACGGCAATGGCACAGACGTGCCACCTCCACTGCCGTCACGCAAATCCTTATCCATGCAAAGTCTCTCTCCGCCGCCTTTGCCTCCCAGACCTCCACCTGCCACACAAAACATAGTCCAACCGGAGCTGGACCGACATCTGCTGATTCATTTAACGCCTTCAACCGTCAATCAGGGCATTTCTAACTCTGTAAGTAGCCTAATTATCCAATAATGTTACATTGCTATCCTTTATAGCCTTTATACCTGTTTTATGCTTGTTGATAAATGTTCACATATAATCGTCAAGTTATAAATAAATCAGAAAATTTTGGTAAGTTCAAGAATTTATATATTTTAAAAATAATTAATATTTCTATATTGTATGGTGTTGCATATTTAAGATTATTTACTAATATTAGCGATATATAAATAATGTATGATTGTACTAAATACAATGTACAATCTGACTTTGTAATTAAAATCCATGTATAAATTACGTGTAAATCATATATGAAAAACAGTCATAAACGTTATATTTAATAAATATTGTCTAGAAAAAAATATTCGTTACAAAATATATGAGTTGTTGCGCGTGTGTGTATGTTTATAAAACTAAAAGATTATTTTTTACTGCATGCATGCGTTTAAAGTGCGTTTAAACTTGAATTTAGAGACACTTGAATATCTTGAAAAAAAAGCATAAAAAAATATATTTTATATGAAAATTATATCGTCTGAAAGGGGATAAAAAATAGTAAAATTAAAGTAATAATAATACTTTTCGACAAAAAATCTTTTTTTTTTTTAAGATCACATAAAGGTTATCATTATTTTTTAGATAGAATTGAATTATTTTTTCTAGGAAATGTGATTCTTCTAGATATTTTTTCATATAAAAACATTAAAATAGAGTTATAAAAAAATTAATAGTTTCTTGAGATATTTTATACTTTATACTGTCACATTTTGGCATAAAATATAAAATCTCATACTATTTATTTATTTTTTTTTTGTAATTGTATCTTAAAATTCTTACATACAGAATAATGAGATGAATTAAAACAAAATACATAGGTATAAAAAGAAAATACATAGGTCTCTCCAAAAATTTATAGTTGCATATTTCAAATTGCATAATTTTTTTAAAAACGACTATGTATTTTCTTTCTACATTAAATAATTTATCTCATTATTCTATGCATAAATGTATTAAGATACAGTTATTAAAAAGTAAATAATTTAGAAAGTTTTTATAATTTATAATATATCAATTTATTTTTATTTAAAATATATCAGAATAAAGTATAGAATATTTCATAAATTATTAATTTTGTTATAATTCTACTTTAATATTTTTATATGCAAAATAATTAGAAGAAATTATTTAAAGAAATCATTATAAGTATATTTAAAAGAACGATGTTTTTAATGTGTAAAAATCTTAAAAAATTGATTTTTTGAAAATTAATTTTACCATTATTTATCTCTTTTTAAATGATACAATGTTTGTCTGGAATTTTTCTTTATGCTTTTTTTAAGATATTTTAGTGTTTTAATTTAAATGTGTCACCTTGTATATATAATATACAGGGTATGTATATATAGAGTGAATAAAAAGTATCGGACCGGTTAGATATTTCGGAAACATTAAAAAAATGTTTTATACACGAGTTGTATAGTTTCATCAAACTTTATGTATTAAATGGCAACATTCATATTCTTGTAGATATAAAGGAGCTGTCAAAATCAGTTTTGGATAGTACTAATGCGGTATCTGAATTATCAACCTCTTTATCTCCAAGAAAATATTTAAGAGAAGTTTTACTGCGGTTTTTTGAGAAGACTTTGATGTCAATTATTCAAGAATATTGAATAAATCGTGAAAGTTCCCATTTAAAATTTTAAAATTGATATTGAGAGCTCCTTCATATCTGCACTCAAGGTTAAATGGATATTTCGTTTAAGCTTTCAAGTTAAAAAAAAAATTTTTTATTTGATATGATTTTTAATAAATAATAATACATTAAAAATTTGTTTTTGTTTTTGATAAACCTGAAAAAAATCACTTATACAAAGCTTAACGTTATACTCTTTACATTTAAATCTAGATTTTTTGTTTGCAATTTTTTTGCTCTTATAATATAAACAATATATCTTTTTTATCCTGAAAATGATTTTTATCTTTTTCAATACAAGAGAGAAAATGTCTAGTTGTAAAGAATTAGATAATCGAGGTCTATCAATTACAGATTTATGTTTTGAACCATTTTTTCAATGATACTTTCAATCAGTTGTAATTTGAAAACGATGGATTAGAAGATTTCTCATTTTGAATAGAACATAAGCAAAATAGTTCAAAGGCGACATCCTTTAAATAAATATCACTTTGTTTCAAATGGATATATTTCCAAAATTTTAAGATCACTTTTATTTTTTAATGAAATTATTAATTTTTTTATAAATTGATTTTTCTTATTATTGAATATAGATCAATCAAATAAAAGGCTTTTTTTGTATCACTTTACAGATTTTCGAAGAAATTCGAAGAAACTTTTTGCATATTAACTTGGTCGACAGTTTTCATAAAATTGTAGAGTCTAAAATGTAGAACCTAAAATCTTGATTGAGATTATACTTTATTCATTAAAAATTATTAATCCATTCTCGAGATATTCGAGTTACTATATATAGTATATATCGAATATATCGAAAATGCTCAGCAAGATGAGCAAAAAATATCTCAAGAACGTTTAATATATTTGATGAGTAATGTTTGTTCAGCAAGATGAGTAAAAGATATCTCAAAAACAAAACATTTAAGAAAAAAATATTTTATATAAAAATTGTAGGGTTTCATCAAATACATTAACCAGTTCAGGATTGGCGTACTATTTCTAAAAGGTAATGTTGGACGGATATTTTTTGCTCATCTTGTGTGTTGTGCGTGCTGCGTGTATACACATAATATACACATAATATAGTAAATTGCATTAATTTTTTTCATTTCCATTAAGTAAATTTTTTTTTTAAGACGTTTTGTATATATCATAACAAAAATTATTTTGCAAAGTACTGCATGATTTATTGTAAATGAAATATTTTTAGTAACATTTTAGATATTTATTTTAGATAATTCGAAAATAATGCACGACAAAAAATTCGAGAGCGACATCTTTTAATAAATATAATTTTGTTTCGAATAGATGTGTACTTTCAAAATTTTAAGATCTATTTTTTAATAAAATCATTAATTTTTTTTCATAAATTGATTTTTCTCATTATTCTACATGTAAAATATATAATGAAATGATTAAAAAAATGAAAACATTTTATATATATTTTGTTCTGATGTATTTCCAATATTAAAATTAAAAACTGATACTTTGGGTGCATCCAATAGCACAACCGCTCACCGATTAGGTATATCGGCTATTTATGAGCGCTCAAAAAGCAATCTTCTATGTATTGGATATATGTTCACATGTAGTCATCCTTTATGTTGTAATATTTGACATTTGTGAAGTTAGAAAATTATACACTTACATTTTTCTGAAATAATAACACGTAATAACAAATCGACAAAATATTATTTTACTTATTCTTGAAAATGAAAACGATGATATTGATAACATTGTATAAATTGTAGGAGATTACCAGGAAAATTTATTTGAAGATGAATTATTAGAAACTCATAGAACATTATACGCAATGAAAATTATTGTAAAATAATAGTTTCGTAGTATTCTTTAATATGAACTTGTTTGTGATAAGAAATAACTAATTCTTTTAATAATTAATTATATTTTTTTTATGGTTCTTTCTTTTTAAAAAACTTATTATTTATATTGTTGCGTTCGAAAGAACGAGTTGTTACTCGAAGTAACAATATATTATTTTCTATATATTTTTGTTTTGCTAGGTGTCACTAAGCGGTGACATTTGCCGTGTTTTTAATCTATCCTTTCGAATTATAACACTTGTACATACACACACGCACACGCGCGCGCGCGCGCGCGCACACACACACACACACACACACACACACACACACACACACGCACACACACGCGCGCGCGCACATACACGTTAATATATTTATTAATATATAAACATATATAATATATATTTTTATATTTATATACATATATATTTTCTATGTAGAAAGTATTAACTTACACAGGAATGAGTATAATTTGAAGTGATAGTAAGCGACATAAAATGTGCTCTTAAAAATGATCGCTTATAAGCAGCTTAAAGAGCGGTTGCATCCAATATATAAACCTAGCGTAGTTAGCGATTACTGAGCACTCATTGAACGATTGGATTTCTTGGATGCACCTATTTTCTCTCTTTCTCTCTTTCTTTTTCTGAGATATAAAAAAGTATATACCTTTTGAACTATTTACTTTTCTTTTTTACCTTAATATATTCATATGCAAAACAAGAGAAAAATTTATTTATATATATAATAAAAACATTGTTTTATCTAAAGGAAAAATAGAAATTACTTTAAAATCTGTTTTGAAATACTTTTATTTGGATTGTTACCAAAATGATATCTATTTCAAAATCAATTAAATTTTCTTTTTTTATTATAACTACATTGTTTTTGAATTATTTAGGATTAATTGTTATTTAAAATGTAATTAATTTTCATGTAGTATCTTATTTTTTTACAATATGAATAGACACACAATATAAATATATAATTTTTTTATATGTGACATTTATAATAATTTGTAATTATATTTCAGTTTTCTCAAGATGCTAATTTGAGTGCTTCAAATGTACTCAGTAAACATCAGCGAACAAAATCCAGTCCCGAACAATTAGGAACAACGGCAATATCTCCATCAGAAGCTAGTAGACGTTTAATCGCCTCTGAATCGATGAATGATTTGTTACCTCCGAGACATGTTAGGCATAATAATATCGATATCAATGAATTACCACGTATTACACCACCGGGGACACCACCGCCACCATATCCTGCTCCTGTTTTAGGGCAAGACATTTTTTCGTCCACATTAAACGATGTAAATATTGTATTAATGTTAAACCTGTATTTAACAGCTATTCATTGTATATTATTTATTAATTTATTAAGTTTTCTAATCTCTCATTGTAACCACACTGGATTATAAAATAAGATTGGATGTGTAATAAAATAAATTAGTTTTTGCACTTTTATGTAATTATAATTGCAATAAGAGATTAGGAATCTTAAATATATGACATTTATAAATTTAATATGCATTACACTTATACACACATGCGTACACAAATAAATATACTTTTTTTAGTTTTATTATGATGGAAAAATATCTGATTTTATATATTATATATATAGTAATTTAAAATGATAATTATAACTTATTCTATTTTCTCATAATAATGATTTTTTATAATAATAGGCACTTACGACTGATATCATTCCTGGAATGCCAGCGTTTCAACAGCCAATTATGTCAATGGAAGAAGATGACGTTAGTGATCAAGAAATTGTAAGTTATCCCCAAATCTACGAATCTGTGAATCATGCTTTTCAAAATCTTTGAATATTTGTTTTATTGATTTATTAAGGGTCAATTAGAAGATCATGGACCATTCCAATCTTTATCTAAATTGTGGGGACATCATGCACACCTTGCTGTATTTATTAATTATGTATTATCTAATAGTGATCCTTCTAGTTTGGTATGTATAATTCTGAATTGATTATTCATTATATTTATTTAAATTAGCATATTCCAAAATATTGAATAAAAAGGCACATATTGTTACATTCAATATGACTTTTTTTCAATGAAGAAGCATTTATATTATATAATGTATATTTTTTGCAGTTATTTTATTTAATAACTGATTTATACAAGGAGGGAAATGCCAAAGAGATGAAAAAATGGGCATATGAAATTCATTCTAGTTTTCTAGTACCTGGTGCGGTAAGTAATTCAATGCATGACAAAATTCCTTGTAAATAATTTGTACTTTCTTATATTTGTATGATTATTATATTTATCATATATACTTTTTATAACGTCTAATTATAATCCTTAAAAAAGTTTTTGTTTTTTGGGCGTCAATTTTTATATTTATCATACATACTTTTTATTACCTTTAATTATCGGATATGATAATTTTTTTGTCCCCAAAAAAGTTTTTTGTTTTTTTGAGCGTCAATTTCAAACATTGAACTTTGACATACAAGAGTAACAGTTTCTTTATTAACATTAGCTTTCTTGCAAGCTGTTGACAAGTTTGATATGGGTCAGAGTTATCAGTGTTTCCAATTCTTTCTCATCAGTGATACAGATTTGAGATTTGTTTTCAAATGTTTTATTACTAGAAAACATTTTTTGAACCAGTTTTAGTTGCTGTACGATCACTAGCAGTGTTCTTTGCCTTATAAATATTTCGAACAGCTGCTTTAGTGCCGAGTTTGAACTTAATAAAATAACCTTCGAAATGACTAGCATTATCACGCTAATATCTCAGATCTCTAGATATATCTAAAATTGGTTTTTTTTCATTATTGTCCGCGTTTCTGTTGGTGAATAGCATCGTACATTGCGTTACGAATTTTGGAATAAAAGCGCGCAACGATTATTCGAAGACAGAATTCCATTTCATTAGTGCTTTCTTTATTTCCGCGCTTATGATGATCATCAACTCCATTGGTGTGCCACTGAGTTGCCCGAGAATATCATATAGTGATGTCAGATGTTGTTATGTCACCACTATTTTTCCACTTTGTTGAAGCACGTGATCTTGACCTTACAGCGGGCCTTTAGGCCTGTTCTTTTTAGCTTTTTAGCTTCTTGCATGGTTAATTTTTTTCTCTAACATGGAAAGAAAGAAAGAAAAAATGAACCGTGCAAGAAGTTCAGCTAAAAAGAACAAGCCCATTTCTCTGGATAGTTGTACTAACCGGGATGCTTGCGCCAGAGTTCGGATATTCCGGGATGCCAATTCATGTACCTATTTGAGAGTCAAATATCGCTGCCAATAGATTTAACCGGAATCCAAGGCTTGTATTAGTTTCTTTAATCTTTTTGGTTTCAGATTTATGAGTGATTAGTCCATAGAATCCTATCCAATCGCCAGAGGCGCGGACTATCGATTGATTGGAAAACCGGTGATCAGGTCTAATAAAATAAAAGATAAAAATCTCTTATGTTTTGGGTGGATTTGAACTCGGATCTTTAGCATAAAGAGCAGACGCATAACTCTTTACGCCATGACCGCCACAGGTCTTGTCATGTGCTTTCCAATTGTATACAAAGTGTCTATAAAGTCCTATCTTCTTCTATATTTCGGAAACGATTTATTTGAAATTTTTTTGTTGGGGTCGACTTGGGGCATCCCTTAAGTGGGCAATTCTCTAATTCCTTTAGAATAGCTTCTCGATCGAACACGTATTTCGCGATTTTTCATAATTTTGAATCGATTCGAATTTCGAATTCCCGAAATATAGAGACAGATTTTATGAACACCTTGTGTAATGATATTAACAGAATCTATAGTATTATTCACGTATAAAACTCATTCAAACTCATAACTCAAATCAAAACGAAAAAACTTTTTTGGTATTAAACCCAAATAAAATACAATATATCAAAACCTAATATATTGTATTTTATTTTAATTGATATTAATATATATATATATTTTTTTTATTATATTTTAAAATTCCAGCATTATTTTTATACAAATAATATAACAATTATTTTTTTGTTTAGCCATTACGTTTGCATAATGTAGATGAGAATGTCGCAAATGAGATTGATGATGTCCTTTTGAAAGAATCTGATAAAGAAGAAATTCTCAGAAAGGTACGTATAAGTATAAAATAAAATGCATATTGTTGACAGATCTTTTTTTTTTTAAATAAATAATTGAATATAGACCGGTGTGTAAAATACAAATAATAACAGAAAGCGCTACTACGATCTAAACTAGATCTTCGTGCTAATGTTTTTTGTGATTTTTAGACACCTTCAAGTTCATCAAACTGCACGCCGAAACAATTTTCGGTCTTAAGACATAGTCATAAATTGAACAAGAATGATATCACGATATTAAATTGATAATTATTTTAATAATAATGATGCTAATCAAACATCCATTAATCTCTTTCCCCCAATTACTGTTAAGAATTTGTTGCGAAAAATAACACCTCAGCCAGGGATCGAATTTGGGATCTCTCGATTTTCTGGGGCAAGTGTCTTAACCAACTCGATCATTAAGGTATATGGTGATATTTATCGTAACAATCGGTAATGTTTTTAGAAGAATGCACATACGAGGCGTGCGTATTTTTAAATAACAAACAATCGAATATAAACCAGATTTTTTTTTTTAAATGATTTTATAGAAATTGTAATAGAAAAATGTTTTAAATATTGATAATGAACATTTCTATAATTTTTCTTTTAAGCAGTAAGTTTTATACTATAAGTGTTTACAATACTTTTTTGCAGATTTGATAATTGCAGCAGATATTGTGACTAATTAATTAATTAATCGTTTCTCTTGCAGATATTTTGGAAGGCACGTACCAGAGCAAAGGAAGAATTAAACGAACAGCTGACGCATTTCCAGCAGAAGAGAACCGCGGGATTGGCTACAATTTTCGGTCCGACTGATATTTCACTCGAAGAGAGTATATCCGATAAAGCGCGCGAAACGAAAATTATTGAAACATATCTTCTACCTAAAATGGAACCTTATTTGTAAGATTCTATTTACATGGAATTTTTTAACAATTTTCTTTTAGAGATATTATAAAAAGCAATCAAAACAGAATAACAATTTTGTTATTTGATAGATGAATAAAATTGAAGTGTAATAGTGGCATGTTTAGTTGGCAAACATTAAATAAATAGAAGGGAATGATACATTTGACAAATATAAGTAACTAAAATTTTATAGATAAGATTTAATTATTTGATACTAGATTTTTTGTAATTTGAATTGTAATAAAAACTAAATAATGTATATTTTTTGTCATTAAAATTTATGAAAAGATGCTGGCAAATATGATATTAACTACTAAGTATCAGATGTCAAAATGAGATAAATATATTTTAAAAACTTAAATTTTTTTTTAAACATTTTCTTAGTTTTTTAAATTAACTGTAGAAGAAATGGTAGAAAAAACTTTGCCTTATTTAATAGTTTTTATCTAAATTTTCAATTTTAGAATTCTAGATAATAAGGCGATAAGGCTTATTAATTATGCACAATTTTTTGTACTATTTTTTATTTTATTTTAAAAAATTGTAGCCTATTTTAATTCCTAAAAATATTGTATTTTGTGATTATTTGGTCTTAGAAATAAATATAGTTAATTATGCATAAAAAAAATATTGCAACTGATGATAATTCTAATATAAAAAGGCATATGTTGTTATATTCATTGTTGTTATACTCATTGTTGTTATATTGTAATATAATTGTAACATAATGGAAAATTTCAGGGAAGACATAGAAAAAGATCATGTGGATATACGACTTTTTACGACAGCAGCTGGTCTAGCTACAATATTGATAAAGATTTTTCAATTGCGACCAGTATGGATTGATCGAGTACCTACTTTTGTTGCAAAAGACAAATCAAACATCAAAACACGGTTACTTACTGGAAAGTCACGTAAGATGACGATCAGAGGGCATCATTTTGTAGCACATCAATATTTTACGATAACTTACTGCAATCATTGTCACCTTATTATTGGCGGTATTGGTCCTCAAGGATATTTATGTAGTGGTATGTATAATAAAAAACTTTTTAAGAAATTTCTTGAATAAAAATTTCTCAAAAATCAATTTCTATAAGTATTCAAAGTTTAATTGGAAAAATTATAGTTAAAAAGATGTCAAGAATAATAATAATTTATATATAATGATGTTATTATTAATATATTATATAATAACAATAACATTATTAATATTAATTTACATATACTTCATAAACTATATAAACTTGCATAATAGCAACAGCCTCATCGATTTTAATGATCTTGACAATGATCTGACAATCTCTGATTAATTTGCAAAAGATTTTAGCTGTTACTTGTTGTTAAAAAATTATTAACCATATTGAATACAAATTATATTGAATGACATAATTGATATATTGTGAATGATGTAATTTATATTTACTGAATATATTTTATGTTATTTGCATATTTAAGTTAGAATGGAGGATCTTTCCACTTGTGCTTCCACTCAACTAATCTAATTTTAGTTTTAAATTAAGTTTCAGTTAAATTAGTAGATAACATTTTTTGGAGTGTGAATGTAGAAGGATGAAGCCCTTTTTCTGTCCAAGTATTTTTACTTAAATATGCATGTATATGTATATTTAAATTGTTTTGTTGAAAAGTTATTAAAAAATATAATGAATCATATTCTTTCACTCTCTCTCTCTCTCTCTCTCTCTCTCTCTCTCTCTCTCTCTCTCTCTCTYTCTCTCCCCTCTCTCTTCTTTAATATGAAGTTTTTATTTTTTAATATGAAGTAAAAAATCTGTACAGAAATGTACACTGTATCATATTTAAAATATCAGAGATAGTGATTAATTTTAATTGTTAATAATAGATAACTTTTTAATAGACAACGAGGAACAATTTAATTTTCTTGAATATTGCTCGAAACCATGTTCTTACTCTCAACATATGTCAAGGACACTGCAATTGGTGAGGTCATCACTGTTATGCAGTTTTATTACAAACTATTATAATTTTAAAAATTATTATATATACTAAAAAATTATTATACTTACTAAAAATTATTATACGTACTGTATAAGTTTATAATACTAAATTAAAAAAAAAAAGAATTGTTTTGAATTTTTTGTTCTTATTATAACTTTTTCTTGCATATGATACTTAGTTTATTTGTATTATTTATCGCTTTATACATAATATAATTTTAAAATGTATGACGATATCTGTGTTCAGTAGAAAGAGCTTATTGTTAGTAAACGCTTAATAATTCTTAATATAATATAATCTTCTTTCTTACTGAATCTAAATATATAAATCAAATATAAAAAATCATGAAGGAGTTATTAAGTGGCTTTTTCTGCCGAATACATCCAATATTAACAAAATTATATTATTTACTAATTGATTGACAGATTGTTCTCTCAATGTACATCGACAATGTGTTCGTGTAGTAGAGGAAAATTGTCCTGGTCCTTTAGTACGAAAAGAAAGAGCCAATGATCGGATCAGTAAATTGATGGAACGTATTCGACCAGAAAGGAAACCTCCATCGTCCCATCATCATTCCCAGAATCATATATCACATCGTAAGTTTATCTTTTGATATTTTATGCAAATTATATTAAGATGATTCTATATAAAGTCGTAAGACGTACCGCTTGTCACAACAATCAATCAATAATCCAAGAACTGCATCCAAGAACTAATGCAGCTTACTAAGCTGCTAAGTAACAATTTAATGTGATTAATTGGATCTAAAGGTAAGAACTAACCGTCTACAATAGGCCGTACAATAGGTGTAATAAGTCGTAAGAAATTGATTAATCATCGGGTATTATTTTCATATGGGTTATTATACTTATCGTTATGGGGTATTATACTTATCGCATACCTAAATCTATTTATTAGATACAAGTATAATAAAAAATAAACTAAATAGTGCGCACGATGCGCTATTAGCGATGTTTGCATTGCCTAATAAAAGAAAAATTATATGATGAAGAAATGAATTATATGATGACTACAATAGTTGAAAATTTCTGTAAAAAAAAATTGTTTTAATAAAATTTGTATAAGTCAATCACAAGTTGATCAAATAATTTGTACTTCTATTATCTTATTTTTTGCTGACATTGACAAAATTGTTATTTTATGTTGCAGTCGACAAAATAAAAAAAAGTGAGGAAGATTCCGGGGCACTAACAGATGGAGAAAATGGTGAGTATTTTTCTTTTTTATTTTTTGTTATTTTTTATTTTATTTTATTTTTTAATTTCAAATTTGGATATTGTTTATTTAATTTTTACTAGAAAAATAGAACATAATAAATAATATTATATTTATATATTGCATTGGTACAACCAAAATATCGGATTCTACTTATACATATTATTTTTAATAATATACAATTTATTTTAAAATATATTCTGTTTTAAATTAACATATTGTTTCCAATATGTTTTTAAACTATAAATTTTTTATTTATAAAAGTCTTAGATTTTACTTTTAAAAACAATGGACAATGTTTCTTTAAATAGTTTTAATTTCTGTATACTGTATATTGTATTTCTTCGATATGAAATTTACTGAACTCATATGTACTCATTACTATGAACTGTATTCATATGTATTTTATGTATTCATTCTTTAATATGATGCACATATTTTGCCACAGAATATTTAAATTTGAACTTATATAATATGATTATCGTATTATATATAGGATAAATAAGAGGACTTCGATGATCTCGAACTTTGAATGTTTCTTTGGTTTCCATATTACTAACCAAAAATTTTTTAAATAGGAAGAGATATTTTTTATTCCTATCAGTAATACTTAATGAACTTAATAACTTTTGTATTTAACCAAATTAGAGGTCAAACTGAAAGTTTGGAACAAATTTCTTTATTATTATAAGTATTTAGAATGTTTGAATCAGATATATTTACAATCTTCATGGAAAGCTTACTTAGATTTCTTCTATCTTTTGAAAGGTTATTTTACAAAATATATCTTTTAATCTTTTTACCAATATGTCTAGTTTTTTCTTTTTTGCTTCCTCTTTCTTTGATCCTAATTTACGTCATGAAGCATCATACACACACACACGCGCACGCACGCACACACACACACACACACACACACACATATATATATTGATATTTATATTTCCAGGTGAACATCGCGCGAGTAGTTTGACCGGAAATACTCGCAATAGCTATGAGAGAATGCGAATTTCCAGTTTAGGAGGAACTAATGATAACGATAACATGGATAATCCTTCATCACGAGAAGACATTTCTGAAATGTACGTATCTAGACAACACTACGTTTCATGTGTTTGCACAAATTATAATGATTATAATGAAAATATAATGATATTTCGATATATTATGATAATTTGCTTATATTTTTTATTAGAATTTTATTAAAGTTTTAAATACACGAGATATTTATAATGTCTTCAAAATTTTAGAAGAGTTATTAATTCTATTCATTTTTTATTATTTTATTTTTTCTTTTAATTTTACAAACTTAATTCTTCTAAATTAAATTTTTATAAATTTGCCTAGTTAAATTTATACACGTACTTTAATTTGAATCACAAGGCATATCCAGAAAATAATGCAAAGAATTTTTCTTTGTATAAAAAATATATTTTTAAGAAAATGCTATATTTTTAAGAAATTGTTTGTGTTACCGATAAAATGCACATTTTGTACTTTTTTGCTTTTTTATATACAGAAATCTTCCAAAATAAAAGAAAAAAATGTTCAAATAAATGTAAGAAGATGCAAAATGATAAAACATAACAAGTTTTTGAATTATAATTTCTTGTTACCATCTACTATTTTTTCATATAATAAATGTGATTCTAAATATATAATTAAACTACTTAGATTTGAGTAGATAAGTATCTACTCAGAAATCTGAAAAGACGGAGTTTGAGCAGTCTGCTATAAATTTTTGATGTAGAAAGACAACAAATTTCACACAATTTGTAATACCTGATGTCGGTAAACTGTTGCTAGAACTAGTTGTCTGACAGTCTGTTATATTTTATATTTTATGTTAGATATTTTATACCAGCAGATTGGCAGCAGAAGTCAAACCTGCTAACGGAACTTGACGATAGAAACCGAACAGAATTTGCGCTGCAAATATTTACTGAATATTTGCAAGAGTGTATCCGTTGATGTCCGTTTCTCACTTTAATATAAAATTCTCATTTTAATGTAAAATACATTAACTACTTTTAATAAAACTTTGTATTATTTACTTAACTTTATATTATTTAATTAACTTTATATTATTTATTTTTTACTCAGTATTATATTTAAAATTACTCCCTTAAAATAAAAATAAAAAGGAATAGCAACGTCATTTTTAAAGATTTTATAATAGCATGATGTCACAATACAAAACAGTAGAATCTGCTTGATTTCCACTGCCAATTTGCTGTCTGATTATGTGAACAGGTTCTGTTAACACAACAGAAGCAAAATACGGATGTAGTTGATGTCAATTAGTTGACATTTACTGATCAAATCTGCTGCCAATTTGCCGACATTCTGCTAACGTTTTGCTTATGGATGTCTTCCATTTAATTACACAAGTCGACATAAGTATCGTTCTGTCTTTGTTATCAAGAAGGATAGAATGACATTTGTGTCGACCTGTGTCATTAAATAGAAAACACTTTATGAATATTCATTTGAATAATAAATATAGCAATTTATTATAAGATCTTCTGTTTGATTTTAAAGTTTATAAAAGAAATAAACGGGAAAGTGTGATCTGAATATATGTACGTTAGTATTTACGTTATATACAGGTTTTTATCATTTATTTACATTTTTTTTCTTATTTTGGAAATATTTTTTATTCTGCGTAAGGAAATAAACAAAAAAATAAATGTGTGTCTAATCGGTAATAGAGACAACTCCAGCATCTTAAGAGATTAATGTGCATACTTTAATAGAAAAGAATTTTCAAATCTATAAAAGTAATACATATTGAAAAGTTGTTACAAAAATTATTACTGTAAATCATTTGTTTTACTAATTGAACAATAATTTTTGTAACAATTTTTCGTATTTGTTTTATAGCTGTAGAAATTTTTTTTTATAATTAAAGTATACGCATTATACATGCTTGCTGAAGTTTATGCCAAAAACAAAAATCCAAATTTTTTTAAATTAGATCTTTACTATTTCTTAATCCAATATGGCGTCTGGAGATATCAAAATAGCTGTCCTGATAACATTTGATTGTTATAAAAATTTTGCTATTTACACTTATGAAACTAGAGTCTCTGAGAACGTAGATTACATGAAAAAATATCGTGGTTTTAAAATTATTAGATACATAATTTGATATGAAAAATTTACGAGAAAATTTATGCGTATGTATGCGTGCGATATTAATAATAATAAATAATAATATGTAGTGATGTGTTGATGTCTCGTAAATCGTATGTATTCTAAATCGTGTGTGATTTCAGACATATAATAGACTCCAAATTCGTGTACATTTTTATAGCATAAGTTAGGTTTGGCAGAACGATGCAAGAAGCAAAATATTAGGGCAACTTCTCTTTCTATCTGCGCAGATCGGATGCGCAGACGATCTATTGACAGCTCATATTGAGTAGTATTGACTCCACTATGACTATCAATTGCTGTCATCTGCATTCGATCTGCACAGATAGAGAGAAAAAAAAGTTGCTTCGATATTTTGCCTCTCGCATCATTCTGTCAAAGACGTGCGCGCGCGAACACACACACACACACACACGCAAATTTTTAATTTTTTTTTTTGTTCTTAAGTTTAAATTGAGTTTTCCATAGTTTAGTAAACAGTAAAAAAGTTTTCAATTCTGTAAAGTTAATTTGAAGAAAATTTGAACTTGTAATACTAATAATTCTATCTCCTTAAGAAAATGCTAATGATCGAATTCCCGGGAAAGTGTAAACATATGATTTACAAAACATCAACACATCATTACATATTATTACGATATCTCATGCACACATAATGTCACAAAATTCGTTAATTATTATATTCTTTTAAATTAGACTTCTTAAACTTAATTTTAATGATTCAACATTATTTATTTATTCATTTTATATTTGATTTTGCTGTTATTTTGCGCATATGATCTGCATAATTTTTCCTCAAAATGTTTGAATTTGGTCGCCATATTAAGGTAAAAAAAAATCAAACATATTAGTACATCAATATCGCATACATCCAAATTTTCGTATTAGGTCTAACTTTAAGAACTCGACATTATTTCTTTGTATAATCAATATGCCCAAAGATTATAATTTTGTAGAGATTGCAGAGATTTTTTATCAAGTAAATGTTATAATAACTTACACGCTTTATTGGACTAAGAAATGATAAAGAAATGATAAAAAAATCTAAATCGAAAAAAAATTTAAATAGGTAAAAAAGATCTGAATTATGCCGAAAACATTTGTTTTGTTTTCGGCATAAAATTCATCCAGCAGGCATGTATTAATGTGTATATTTTAATGTTTTTAATTATGAAATATAAATTTGTAAAAGCAATATACATGAAAAGTTGTTACAAAAATTATTGTAGTAAATTTAAGCGGTAAAACAAATTATTTTAGCCCTTTCTCCTCTTTGTTTAAATTACTTTAAGATTCCCTTAAAAGAATGCTGAACGACGGAATTATCGATACAGATTTCTACATTACAACTTTTTTCGAATTGGCTTTACAGAATTGAAAACTCTTTTACATGTTTAAAGCACATACATAAATATACTACGAAACACACAACTTAAACTTGAGAATGGTAAAGAAATATACACAGAAAGTAGTTTGAAGAATTGGTTGATATTAAAGATAACAGTTTTAGTTTTATAGGACACTTTATTTTTCAACATAATCCTTTCGAAGCTCAACACACTTCCTCTAACGTTTCTTTAGATTACTCGGTCCCGGAAGTGGGTCTTTAAAGTAATTGTTTACGATCTCTTTATTCCAAATCTCAGCCAGGAAAATTTTGAATTTTGGGAACGGATGAAAATCCGAGAAAGCTAAATCAGGTGAATGCGAAAGTATGTCAAACTTCAACTTGGCTGAGTAGCAACGCTTGAATGCGCTGGTGCATTGTTATTGTGAAACAACATCTTTTTCTTGGCCATTCCATTGCGATCACTATCTTAGTTTCTCCAAAAATGTTTTGTAACATTGGGTAACGATTTTTTCCTTCTCAAGGTAATCTATCAGGAGAATTCCTTTTGCATTTCAAAAACTGACATCACCTTTCTAGTCAATGATACAACTTTCGCCTTTTTGCAGCCGTTTTATCTTATTTAGTCTACTGTTTGGATTGCGTTTTTGATTCAGGTGTGTAATGGTGAATTTAATTTTCACCCATAGTCACCGCATAAAATTCATTAAATTCTTCTTAAACACCTCCAAACACTCAGCACGCTCACCCGTATTTTAACATGTAAAATTTTATTCATTCTGTAAAATCGATTTGAAGAAAAATTAAAATAATGTCGGTAATTTTATCACTCTTATTTCTTTAAGTCTTAAATATATTATATTACAGTCTGAAATTTTGGTTACAGAATTTTTGGTTATTGAAATTATTTTTAACATTATGTACTTTTAATGCCATTAATGAACTCAGTGAATGTGTGAAACGCTGAATTTCTTTATGTTTGAACTATTAGATTTATTAAGTTTTTCTGCAATTTATTCGAGATTTGATTTTATCAATTTTTTTCATTTAAATTAAATCTTAGCATAAAATATTTTTAAATTGTCGAATCTTTAGATTAATTTTTTTATGCAAAAGTATTGATTATCGATATTGATGATATTTATTGTTGTGATCGGTTTATTTGTGGAAATTAATTTACGATTTATTAATTATGATTACTTAGGGTCCAGCAAAATATTTCCAGTAAGCCAAAGACGTCAAACATCAATAGGTCTGAAAGTTACAAAGAGCGGATACATCATAAGGTAATTAAAAACATTATTTATAAACAGACATCCAATATCATGATGCTAATGCTCTATAGTAATTATTAATGTATTTTGAAAGAGAGAGAGAGAAAGAGAGGAGAGAGAGAATATCAAAACTCAAAAAAATTAAATGTAATATAATTTTTTTTTAAAGCTGTACACACACACACACACACACACACACACACACAAAATTATAATATACAAAATTTTAATTCAAATAGAAAAGAAGAATGCCGTTAGAACCTCAGCAGATGTTGGTGCGAGGATAATAAGGTTGAAATGATCATCCTTACTTAGTATATAGCTTAAAATGTATGGTCAAACGTTTCGACTCAATTTTCGAGTCCTCTTCAGTGACAATAGTGAATGATCAGTATTAATCCCTCTTCCATATTCAGTCAGATATAAAAAGAAAGTCCAAAGTAGAATCAATGAGAGAAAGATCCAAGGTTAAAACTAATAATTTAATAATTTAAAAAATAAGTATTGTAAAAGAGTATAAAATAAATAACGAATAAATAAATAAGTTGGATAATTGAAGTCAAATTCTATTCAATTCAAAAAACTAAAAACTTACCAAAAATGGAAGGGAGACTAACACGAACAAGAAAACAGATAATCTATGACTTTTTGAAAATTGAGTGACAGTTCGGTAAATATATATATCCCTATTTACGTATTCCACGAAAAATAAAAAAATAGAAACCCTATTTATTATTACTATCTTTTATTACTTTTTATTATTTCCATCTTTTTCATCTCTAACGGCATTCTTCTTCTCTATTTGAATTTATTTCTTGAGCTTATATTGTTAATTTCAATTAATTTAATTGAATTTTAATTTAAAATTTTAATTATAACAAATGATTGCGTGTCCATTTATACATGCATACATATGTGTCTCAATCGATTTTTTTAATCATTTTTATTACATTACATCATTCACTACTTCACATAATCATAGAATGCTTACATTGAAAAAGTAAATAAGAGATTGAAAGCATTATATTTATAATTTTACTTGTTGATAGTCAGTATAATATCTTCTGAGTATGTGTCATTCAATAAGAATTAGATATGAATAATATTAGGAATTAAGAAATTAGATCTTTATATAAACTGTGGAATTAAATATTTTTTTGTTATGATCTAATTTTAAAATCTTGATCGAAATATTGATCTTTTTTTTTTCTCTTTTTTTCTCTCTTTAGTATTTATTACATAATTTATTATTTGATATTATTAAAATTGATTTTATGAACTTTAGGATTTTATGAACTATTTTCTATACATCTTTTTAAATATAATATTTCGGAATTATTAGCGTTGATCATTTGGACAGCACATGTCACTATATTGTTTAACGACGAAAAGATCAATACTTATTTTTATTTAAACTAATTTATAGTTAAAATTTTATTTTTTTTAATTGCAGCGACAATTGAGAGAAAAAAGAAAGACCAGTGATCCGAATTTATCCAAAACTAAGTAAGTAGTTTTATCGCAATGAATACTTATAGTATGCTAAAAGTAACTGAATACGTTAAATAAGAAATACGAAATAAATTGAACGTTATATAAGGACTTATCTCATGAGTTACAATGTTGTGTAGAATCATAGACTCTTATATAATAGACTGCGCGCTTTAATTGTAGACGTGAGGACATTAGTGCGTGCGTGCCATTTTTTAACGACCTATCTGAACATCTCGGGAACGAAATAAGATACGAATTTCGTTCTTGCGGCAATTTGTTTAGTTTTGAGGGAGACATCGTTCTATCAAAACGAGTTTTTTGTAGGTGGAGGCGCGTTAGACTTTTGAAGGTCACTATCATTTTTTAAAATAGAACCATAATTTTTCAAATACCTACAATTGTAGCCCGTAAAATAATGAATTCAACGACCCGTGATAAAAAATCATTCAAGATCATATAAGGTCATATAAAGTCATTATTTCGTTTATCTGTAATGTTCAAATTGACATCCTCGCATGTGCATACATAATCTAAACCGTTCTGTGAAGGCTCTTTCCGCTTGCATAAATGTCCGTGTTAGCAGTTCGTTGTTTTTATGTCATCTCCTTACCACGCGCAGAATCCGTCACTTTACGTTCGCTGGATTGCATTATTGATTCAGAATTCTGTTGTGTTTTGGTATTTGGTGAGTTTTTTAGTTGACCTTATCTTTGTTTTGGTTCACTGTTTCAATCTTCACGATCTTTTATAAACATGCCAGATTACGCTCTTCATGAAATTATCGACATAATTCTCTTAGAAGAATGTAGGAGAAATTATAAGTCTGCTGCGAAATTGTATCGTGAGCGATATCCAGATCGACGGCATCCGACGCATACGGTCTTTCGCAATTGTTTCAGGGTGCGTGGCAAGGACAACTTGTTAGATCTAGGGCTCAACGTGGTTCATTGGAAATAGATTAACAGTTTTAGCTGCTGTAGCTATAAATTCAAACATTAGTTTCCGAAAAATTAGCCGCATTCACGATATTTCTTGTTTAATTACATCACGATCAAGATATTAAGGAATTCTCGCTTTCATCCCTATCATATTAGTTTAATCTGATCTAAAATGAACTGATTGCGAATGATTTTGCACTTAGAGTAAACTTTTGCCGGGCTTAACAAAGAATAAGGTAGGATAGGCATTTTTTTTCTTACGTTTTGTTTTCGGATGAATCAACATTTACTAATGATGGACGACTTAATCAAACATAATTGTCACTATTGGGCAGCTGAAAATTCACGTTGCTTTTGCGAAATTCCATATCAGCATCAATGGTCCATCAATGTCTGATGCAGTATCGTAAATGGTTACATTATTGGATCACATTTTTTTAGTGGTACACTCACAAGTGCCATATACAATGATTTTCTTCAAAATACACTGCCACAGCTTTCAGAAGATGTTGACCTTGCTACCAGACAACGCCTGTGGATGCAACAAGACGGCGCCCCTCATACTCGTAATGTACGAAATATTTTGAATCAGATATTCCCCAATTGTTGGATCGGAAAGGATGGTCCTGTAAGTTGGCTCTTCAAATCGCCCGATCTAATATAATTGGATTTTTTCTTTGGGGTTACTTGAAAAATATCGTGTATCAAGAAGCCTACAACTCCTGACTATGTGAGAACGCGAATGGCTTGTACAAATACTCCAGACACTTATGCAAGTGGAAAGGGCCTTCACGGAATGGCTTAGATTATGTATGCAAATGCGGGGATATCAATTTGAACATTACAGATAAACCCGAAAATAATGACTTTATGACCTTATATGACCTTGAATGATTTTTTGTCACAGGTCGTTGAATTTATTATTTTACGGGTTACAATTGTAGGTATTTAAAAAATTATAGTTTCATTTAAAAAAATGATGGTGACCTTCAAAAGTCCGACGCTCCTCTATTTACAAAAAACTCGTTTTGATAGGACGATGTTCCCTCAGAATCAAATTGCCGCAGGAACGAAATTTGTATCTTATTTCGTTCCCGACATATTCAAATGAGTCGTTTAAAATAGGACACTGTATATACGTACATACACAGGGTGTTTGATAATTCTGTGAACAATTTTCATGGGCAGGTAGAGCGGACTAAACTAAAGCGAAAAGGTTTCTATTTCCTCTAACATTTTTAACTTTTTGCAATAGTAAACGAGATATTAATTTCTAAAGATTGCTCAATACGCGCGTTCACTCAACCTTATACTGGCAAGTGTACACCCATTGATAGCTCGATCGACACGTGATTCGCGGAGAGTGGGGACTGGCAAGCGTCCCGCGCCGCGCACACTGCGAGTCGTACACTTTCCAGTAGAAGACTGGGCAGACGCGCGTATTGGGTAATTTTTAGAAATTAATATCTCGTTGACTATTGCGAAAAGTTAAAAATGCTAGAGGATTTTTCGCCTTAGTTTAGTCCGCTCTAGTTGCCCATGAAAATTGTTCACAGAATTGTCAAACACCCTGTATAT
>JANQDE010000076.1:128600-151163 GCA_037157785.1 Cephalotes varians
GGGGGACGATGGGCTGTGCCTCGAAAATCGGGCTGAAATGTGCACTTAATTCCGAGCACTGATCTATAGGATGTCTTTTAGATACGCGTGTTGTCTGGGTTCTCGATAAATGTTATAATGAATAATATAAATAGCTGCATATGCTAAAATAATGTCTTATAAAAAACTTTTAGTTATTTTTTCAGAAAACCCGAAAGACGTCTAAAAGACAATCTAAAGTCGTAAAAATGTCTTGAAAAATACGTATTTAAGACGTCTTTTATATTTGCATATTGTCTAGGTACATTAAAAGCACTAACTAGACAGAAAATATGAATGTGTCTACTTTGTGTATAGGCAAAATCTAAAAACAGAAGATTCTGATTTACAAGACTGAATTTTTTGGAGAAGTTGTAGAGATAGTTTTAGACACGATAAGGAAGGAGAAATATACTATAGGAAAGAATCTCTCTTACCTCATTTATGTTGGAATAGAAAGTAATTTTGATAACACAATATTGCAATTTTTCAAGTTTGTTAAAAATTTGTTTAGAATTTCTTCTTAATTAAAAAATTTGACATTCATATTCAATAGATGTTTGGACTGTAATGAATTATGTCGGATTGACTTATATCTTTAATAATCTTTGATGTGTCGCAATTACGTTATACGTATACTTTTGCCATCCAATATATAAATCTCACTTTTTTACCAAAGAAGATACTAACATAAAAATATCACAAATTTTGTGATTAAATGATTTAATGATTTAAAACTCAAATAATTTTAATAAGTAATAAATAAATCTTAGACCATTAACGAATAAATCAAATCAAATGAGAGAAATGCCTATACATGGTCCTGATTGGATCCCAAGTGTCCAATCATATTTCTGTATACATTTTAGATACAAATTTTCAGTTTAGTTTGAACACGCCGATTGTTTGTCAGACTTGCAACGCAATTCTAAACTGAACTAATAGAGTCATAAATTAACTTTTTGATCATCAGTTAGATATTAATGCTAATAGCATCTTCAAAATCTGTAAATAACTTATTGCAAATAATATTATCTTAGCCAGGGTTTGAATTTAGAACTTCCTGTCTATCCGGGACTGGCGTCTTAACCATTTCAACCATCGAGGCATGTGATGAGGCATGTAATATTTATCACAATAATCGTATATATTGAGAAAAGCGTCATTTTTCAGACAACGCATATAAACGATAAGTAATAAATAAATAAGTAATAAATCTTAGACCGTTAACGAATAAATCAAATCATATGAGAAAAATGCCTATACACAGGTCGTGATAACATTTTTCGCAATAAGTTATTTACAGTTATTTTTAAGATGCTATTAGCATCAATATCTGACGATCAAAAATTTAATTTGTGACTTTATTAATTCAGTTTAGAATTGCGTTGCAAGTCCGATAACAAGTGGCGCGCGGTTCAAAATAAACTGAAAATTTGTATCTAAAATGTACACAGAAATATGATTAGGCACTTGAAATCTAGCCATGACCATATACATTTCTCTCATTTGATTTCAAATAATTTTTTTAAATAAAAACTCAAAATTTTATTAAAAGAAATAATGTTTATAATTAATTTTTCTTTATTAATAAAATATTGGAAATGATTTTTATAGCTTAATTTAAAGTAAAATGTTATCTAATTAAAGAGAAATCTAATTAAATTAACCGGAGAAGCAACTTGATTGTTGATTTGAATGTTTATGAAAAATGAGTAGAAAAAGTTATTTTATGAGTAAAAATGTATCATGTATTGTGATTTGGAAGGAGAAAGATTAAGGTCCTACACTTAAGATAGTCTTGAATATGATTAAGAGATTGTATGAGAGATTACCAAATTAAAAAGTCGTTTCTAGAATCGAAAAAACAACAACATAGCGTATTTACGTTGAGTCTGATTCTCTTTAACTTGTATCTTAAAGATGTGGTAAAACTTTATCTTTACATAGTCAATCCCAAATGAAGTCCGACTGATCTTGACGTTGACTTTAACCTCAAGGAGATTAAGGTCTTTAACCTTTTCCGTCGCTCGTTGTTTATTAAGAAGTTGTTAACAAAATAATTTTTATATAAATGAAACAATTTTTAAGTCGATACGAAATCTATAATTGTATTGTTCTATATTCGGTTTTTGATTTTCCACGCGAAGCAAGAGCCATTTCACACTCTCTTTGCATAGGGATGAAACGAGGTCTATAATTGTACTGCAGAAATTCCATATGGAATAATACAATTATAGATTTTGTTTCATTCCATAAGCAGCGGGTAGTTTGAAGTGGACCTCGTTTCGCGTGGAAAGTCGAAAACTCATGTGAAATGAATACAATCACAGATTTCGTTTTGTCCCGTAAGTAAAGTGTGGGGTAGATCTCACTTTGCATGGAATATAAAAATTTTTATGTGAAATAGTACAACTGTAGACAATTTTACTAAAAAAATATTACGATTTATTCATCAGTATTCGATACAACATTATTCGATGAATATAAAGAAGTTATTAGTTTTAAAAAATTTGATATTTTTTATTAAAATCATGTCATCTCTTATAAAACTTCTGCTATGTAATTTACATAGTGCTCTTTTGTTGTATCAACAGGATAAAGCGGCACATATTTCACGTTATAATTGCTCAATGTTTTGCGTATATCTGATCAACAAAATTTTCAGAATGATTCACAATCTGATGTATATAATTAAAATTTTTCAGATTTGTATTCTTTCCAGCAATCACTATAAATTATTGTATCAGATGTAATACGTTGTTGAATGATTGCAATTAATGTATTTGTAGTACGATTTTTTACTGAGACAATAAATGTGCGTTTATTGTTGCGTTCGGTGGCATCAACACTAACGACAAATTAATCATCCCCGATTATATTTTCTTCAACTAATTAATTTCATCGATCTCTACTATAATTCCTGGATTACTAAGCTGATCATTATCATTTGCCACCATTGAGCTATAAATAACTATAAATAATATTAATGTAAAATTTATAAAGAATAATATTGAAATTTATACATATTTCTCGACAAAAGTTAATCCAAATCAACAACAGATTTGGCACACATCTCTAATTGTTGCTAATCGTTGTCGTGGAGATCACAGCATAAGAACATATTCAATGAAGCGGCATGTTTTTACAATTTCCAATCGTGAATGTGATAATCATATGCCTTGAAAGAGATTAATTGTTGTAAAATTGCACACTTCTTTATTCTTTTGCGTTCTCGATTTTGCTTATGATAATTGTTGATACATTGTAAAACAAATGATGCTGAGCTATAATGTAAATGCATCATTTGTTAACATCGCGAACACATAATTTCTCGTCGTAAAACTTTCATGTCACATAAATAATTAATTAGATTTTTTTCATAATTATAAGTAAGATAGAGAAAATTATGCAGCAACATGTTTACTCTTCTAAATTAGACTAACTATTATAATAGATACTTGAATATAACAATGTATTTTCTTTTCGATATTATTATTCTGGATCATAATTCTAACACAAACATCGAATCACGTGTAACATCACGTGAAACGAGGCCCACTCTTCACCGCTTAAACATATACATTGTGCTAAAAAATTACATTTTACTAAAAATTGTTTCGTTAATAATTTTTTAATAAACAACGAGTGATAAGAAAGGTTAATAGCCTTGATTTCCTTAAAAGTCAAGGCCAACGTCAAGGTTAGTTAAACTTCACTTGGGGTTAACTATGTAAAGATAAAGTTTTATCAGTGCTCGAAAGAAGCATTAAGGTTTTTTTTCAGTTGATCTAAAAATAAACTAAATGAACTAAAAAGTATGTTTTTTATTCAGAGATAATCTAAAATTATAATATTGAAAACTATACACAATATTGAAAAATAAACAACAATATTGAAAAATAATGTTTTTCTTGGATTAAAAAATATTAATGATTTTTTAATCCAAGAAAAGCTTTATCTTTGCTAATAAAAATAAAATAAAAAATCTTTTTAAAAGAACACATTTTAATCAAAAAAATTTGGTGATTCAAATTTTGATAATTAACAAAAGTGCAAGATTAAAAAAAATAATAATTTTTCAGATTTCTATTTTTTGGTGTTTGACAAGCTGGTATAAAATTAGGATTTATGTTAAAAATACAAACTTAATGACTCATAATGCATGTGTTTATTTATAATGATATATAATTAATATGAATTTAAGAATGAACTTGTTTACATTTATTTTTTTATTTAACTATATAAATTTTTCATTTTACACACAAAAAATGAACGATGATGAGTTTCTGTTTGAAGTTTGCTTTATTGTTACTTAAATTTTCAGAAACTCTAAATTTAAGGTGCAAATTATGGCTTCATCTTTAGACGTGGATTTAAAAAAATTTTTAGAATAATGAATAATCGTAACATTTCGGTATCATATTGAGAATGAAGATCTTTCCTATCATGAATTTCCATTATACAGAGTATTCGAAAAGAATGGGATCCCCCCTATGATCTCCAAAAGTATGCACTTTCTGAGAAAATGACCTGAATAAAAATTGTAAGGGTCATAAAGGATTATCTTTTGATAATCTTGAAGTTGACCTTGAAGGTCATCTGAAAATCAATATTGAATTTTTAATAGAAACCTCCCCTTTTTTGACCCCGGATTTGAAATAGAGAAATTTTACGTTTAGATACATTGTCATGTCAGTGGTCAAAGTGACCTCTAGGATCCATTTTGAGGTAAAATTAATGACAGTCACAGAATATGCAGTGGAGGACGGTATCGAGAAAATTGACTCGAATAAAAAAGTTGTATGGGTCAAGTGAAGGACTATCTTTTGGTGACCTTGACTTTGAACTTGACCTTGAAGTCGATTTGGGTGTAGATTCAGTCAGCTAAGACAAGATCGACTGCAGACCTGATCAGCTAAGGCAAAATCGGTCGCAGACCCGGTCAGTTAAGGCAAGATCGATCGCTCGGTCAGCTAAGGCAATCTAATATGTCACCAAAATAACTCATATTAAATGTTCAAATTGTTACCCTTGAACTGCCTGGCAATGTGCTAATCTGTTATAAAAACCTGAAACCGCATTCCTGTAAATTTGTTATAGTATAAGATTTATCTCATGAACTATCTTTTGTCGCAAATCATCTAAATCTTGAGGCTTGATTATGTAAACCTTACTTTTAAATATTCTCAAAAGAAGTAGTGAAGTGGATTCAAGTCCAGATATCGAGCTGACCACTCAATGTGACCTCTTCGCCCTATTCATCTACCAGGAAAGATCTCATCCAAATATTGATGTACATTGACATCGTAATGAGGATGTGCTTCTGCTGGAAATAGATGTCATCCAAATTTCGACCAGCTATTTTTTGTATAACTGGTATAATTTATTCCCGAAGCATGACTTCGTACATTTGAGCTGTCAAATTGCCTTCTTTGAAGAAAGGACCGACTAGGCTACTTCTGAAAGTACCACCCCGCACATTAACTTTTTGTGAGTGCTGGGTATGATTTTCTTTTATCTAGTGAGGGTTGATCGCTCCAGTATCTATAGTTATGCCTATTTCTAGTCAGCTCAAATGTAGCCTCATCGGAGAAAACAATATTATCAAGGAATAAAAGATCATCATTGATCATTTTCCTAATAAGATCGCAAAACTGCATGCGTCATCTTTCAAAATCATTCTCAGATAATTCGGACCAAGTTTGTATGGATGCCATTTATTTTGTTTTTAGGATCTTGTGAATAGATGCAGCTCCAATTTTGTGTTGTTGTGCAACACATTTTATAGAAGTATGGGGGTCTTTGACAAAAGACTGTAAAACATCCAATGCTTTATTTTCGTTCTGTAGCAAGTCTACCAGATTTTGGATTTAGACGGTTTCTAACACTACTACTTTCCTCAAAACGTTGGATAGTGCGCACTACGTAATCTTTGAGATTCTATTATTTTCATTGCGAAAAGTTTCATTGAATAGTCACATGACTTGTTTATAACCCCTTTGCTCTCTCTCTCTCCTTCATCCCATCCTCTCATCATCAGTAAAGATATTTGCTCACATTCAGAAAATTCAGCCATTTTAAATTAAAAATAAAGAAAAATTTGCAAGTAGATGTTGGAAGTGAGTTGTCTGAGTGGTCAGCAATTAGCCAACAGTTAGTCAATCAACAATGAATGAGATTATATAATAAAGACAGGAATTAGAAAAGTCTTCAATTGGTTATTTCTAAATGCGTGTAGTTTTTCTCGATTGGCACAAAAAACTTTTGAAAATTCTCGAACAGAGAGTTCTCCAATTTTCCGTTGTTTAATGTGTATTTTTTTTCATTAGGTTTATAAGGAATATTAGTATTCAGTATTTATTAATTTCATTTACTCGTTTCGTTCCATTCAATCGTTTATTAATAGTCATTGACAATTATTAACAATTAATTATTATTAACAATAATCTTATTCTGTGACTGTCACTAAAAATCTGCAAATTTATTGCGAAAAATATTACCTCAGCCAGGGTTTGAACCTGGAACCTCCTGACTATCCAGGACAAGCGTCTACCAATTTACAGATTTTTAAGATGCTATTAGCATTAATAATTATTTGAAGATCTAAAGAACTAATTTATGACTTTATTCAGCTCAGTTTGGAAATGCGTACGAGTCCGACAAACTGTCGGCGCGCAGTTCAAAAGATAACTGAAAAGTTTGAAAAATTGTATCTTAAATGTATACAATAATTATAATATAATTAGGCGCCCAAGATCTAGCTTTAACCGTATAGGCAAATTCTCATTTGATTCAAAAAATTTAATGTTGACCTTTAGATGACTCTCAAGGTCAAGTTCAAGGTCATCAAAAGATAATTCTTCATGACCCTTACAACTTTTATTCGGGTCAGTTTCTCAGAAAATGCGTATTTTTGAAGATCGTAAAGGGATTTTTTTTTAATACCTTGTATATTTACAACAATGAACAAGTGATATCTACACTAATCAAATATTAATATACTTTATATTTCCACGGTCTCGAACTTAAATCTAGTAAACTATAAAATAGATTTTTCTATCATGACATAACTCTTTCTTTAAAAATTTTTAAAAACACAATATATTTAAGAAAATATAATAAAAAATTAATCAGATATTGTTTTAAGTATGAAATTATACCATCAACACGAAATAAGATGAATGAAAAAATTTACTTATTTGCAAAAAAAGTTTCATGAATAACACTCTAGGATTTGAGAGATTTCTGATTAATTTCACAGGCACACTGTCATACAGACTTATTTAGCGACAATTGATTATTTTCGCTGCTGCGAATTATTGAGGAGATTGTTAACTTTTTTTCTAACAGGCAATTCTGTCTACTTATTAATTCTACCAATAATACAGTTACGAAATTTTGCTAGGATTTGAGAGATCTCAGAATGTACAATCTGTTTGATAAGAGCGTGTCGAAATCCGAAAATTATTTGGGATAAGGCATTGGAAAAAAAAATACACACATACTACATGATATAAACCGTAATGTTTTATTATTAATAAGTTGTCCAGTCGCCTCCATTATTAATAATTGCCTGGGATCTCCGAGGCATACTTTCTACTAATTTTATAGCATAATCTTGACAGAGATCTTCATATAAATCAAATTTGTTGAAATAATTGCTTGACGGCTCTTCTTTCCTCGGAGCTTGTACTTCATGAGTGAAAAACATTTTCTATGGAATTTGTATCTGGCAATTGCAATCAGTCCAGTATGTCAACGTCACTTTTTTGTTTCCATACAGTACAAAGACGATTCCGGTGTTTTGGATCATTCTCCTCTTGCGGTAACCAATTTTCGTTTTTCCTTATAAACCACCTTTGTGCAGATGGTAATAAAGCCTTCTGATATATTTTGATTATTTTGGTAGCGTTCAAATTATCTGTGAAGATGTGCAAAGTGCCAAGTCTCTGCTTTGAGAAACAGTTCCATACGTGAACCTTTAACAGTCCGCTGGATGAGTCTATTGGTGTGGGTAGACTAAGTATAATAAATGAAAGAACGTGCCCAAAAAGAATTTTTTGTTCGAAAAAATTACCTTGTTCCAATCGCGGTCCAAATTTTCTTTTGCTGAAGTGAATTATTTTTTTGACGTATTTTTTTGGATAGACGGTTTCTTCTCATTGTGCTTCGAAATTTCATTTCATGAGCCAGTAAACGTTATCTTAAAATGTTACATGATATATTTAGATCTTTTTTATGCAAAACCGCTTGCCCGCCACATAATGATAGACGAGGCTTTTTCTCACCCCGTAAAATTAGTCTGTCCTCCTTTTTCGTCATTCTTTGCATAGAGCCGCGATCTGACAAATTATCGACGTTTTTTTACGGAATAACGTTTCACTTACTTGCAAATGTTTTTGACTTTTTCATGTATTTAACAGTTTCGTACGACATTTTCGGTTTAGATGCAAACACAGAAACAAGGTTTTGTGACGCGTATGTGGCACTCATGGTGAAATATATTCTTCTGTGACCAAAGTTGAACGACAATTAAAGCTTTCTATATAAAGCATCTTGCTATCTGTTCGCGTTTGAATCTACTCTCTAACGGTTTCTAGGAAAAAATTTAGCCGTACACGCTTTTGTCAAACAGACTTACACTTGAGGTTAAAGAAAATTGTTACGAAAAGATTTGTTCTTGTTCGTAAAACATAAAGACATCATTTTTTATATTTTTTGAAACGAGAAATTTGATGTACTAGTTAAAATTACGTCTCTAACAGAACATATAAAAAATTGAGTTTAAACTGGAAAAATGCGTAACATCGCAGTTATTCGCGAAATGGGTCGCTACGTTACATATACATTTATACACGCGCGCGCGCGCACACGCGCACACACACACACACACACACACACACACACACACACACATGTACATACGTATATATCAGATGTTAGACCACCCGTATCACCCTTTTATCTTCATAGGATAAGGTCCAATCGAAAAAGTGTTTAGACAAAAGTTGTAGGGTATCAAAAGATCTATTTTCTGGCTATGAGTTTGACCTCAAGTGGCATTGCCAAGGTCAGATTAAGATCACGTCGATTTTTTAAAATGGAAACCCAAATTTTTTATTGCATATTCTTGTAGCTTGTCTCGAGTTTCGGTTTTAACAGCTCATTTCCGTTTGAAACTGAATTTAAAATAGGTATTCCCATTCCATAGTGTGCATCCGATTTACTTATTAAAATTTTTTGATAGAAACCGTTACCTTGATTTTACACTAAAAATGAAAATAAGAGGAACAATCTCCAAAGGTCTTCATTTTGACAAATGTTGTTAACGTTATGACCTCACATACAACATTTAGAAAGTTATGACCATCATTTGGATATCTTAGATAATATTAATGCCCGAGGTACTGTAACCTTTAAACTTTATAACTCAAGAAGTACTTAAATGAAAATGAACTTAATTATAGTGTTTTGAAAAGCACTCGAGACAAGCTACAAGAATATGCAATAAAAAAATTAGGATTTTTGTTTAAAAAAATCAACGTGACTTTGACCTGACTTTAGCAATGCCACTCGAGGTCAAACTTATAGCACCAGGAAATAGATCTTTTGAAACTCTACAACTTTTTGTCTGAACATTTTTTTGATTGGATTTTATCCTACGAAGATAAAAGGGTAGTACGAGTAGTCCGAAACGCCCGGTATATATACGTATAAATAGAGTGAGGCTTTAAAGTGTTACAGGTTATTATCTCCGAAAGTATGCGTCGAATCAAAAATATGTTCAAACGAAAGTTATATGACATTGGAGGACATAAGATAGTATCATCGGTTTGACCTTGGGTGACATTGTCAGAGTCAGGGCAAGGTTACTTTAAATTTTTTTAATGGAACTCTCTATTTTTTATTGCATATCCTTGTAGCTTACCTCGAGAGCTTTTCAAAACACTAACATAATACATATTTTTACAATAATATATTTTTATTAAGTACTTTTCGAGTTATAAGGCTTGAAAGTTACAGTGCCGCCAGCATTATCTAAGATGTATCACATGGAAGTTGCATGGATTTACATCGCGTGCGTGCGTGCGTGCGTGCGTGCGCGTGTGTGTATGTGCGCACATTACTTTTTCGTTATGCATACATCTTCAGAAATGTCTATATATCTATTAGTTTGATTCATATATACTTACAATTAAATTGATTTGTTTAGTTACATTTTTTTAAATTGTTTTCTAGTCACTTTTCCTTATACACATTTCATAAAAATTGAATATTTATTTAATGTTAAATATAAAAATATATATACTAAAGCTTCCGGCGTACGACACAACCATCCTCCAAAAAAATTAAATACTAAAACTGTTATAACTGCATTGCATCAAAAAATATGTAGGCCAGTTTTTCACTTCATAATCAACAAACATTGTTCGCTAGGCGTATAGAATATATAATTTATTTTTAAAATCTTTTTCATTTTCCCATTCTTTGCGATAGTTTTTCGTATACTTCGCATATACTTTGCCCATTTTCAATTAAATTATAATTTTTGTCCGCAAAGGAAACAACGGAAATACTAATTACAAAGCATAAATGGGTAATTCTTTTACAAACCGAACAAAATTGAATAAAAAATGACCGACCCATTTTTGATTTGGCTGAAACTTTTTTTACGGATTCTATGTCGAAAAAAAAAAGATACGTGTTCGAGGAATTTTTTTATTTTTTTTATTTTTTTTAAATAGAGGGGGTTGAAAGTTTGAGATTTTCGTGATTTTTGCCTTGGAGACTCATTTTCAAAAANGTTTTCTCTAGCTTAAAAAGAACCGGAGTTATGAATTTTTGAAAATGAGTCTCCAAGGCAAAAATCACGAAAATCTCAAACTTTCAACCCCCTCTATTTAAAAAAAATAAAAAAAATAAAAAAATTCCTCGAACACGTATCTTTTTTTTTTTTCGACATAGAATCCGTAAAAAAAGTTTCAGCCAAATCAAAAATGGGTCGGTCAGAATGGTGTTCGGTTTGTAAAAGAATCACCCAAATGCATAAATGTACTATTTCATTTTCATCATGATAAAAAGACAAAATACAAGTATTAAGAGTCAGAAGATGCGTTCCACATCAAACACATAGAGTATCATTTGTCCTTGTTGAATGTTCGAACAACAAGGATAAATAATGTTTTGTGCACTTGATGAGCAATTCGGAA
This sequence comes from Cephalotes varians, assembly GCA_037157785.1. NCBI lineage: Eukaryota > Metazoa > Arthropoda > Insecta > Hymenoptera > Formicidae > Cephalotes > Cephalotes varians. Next base: position 139,832 of record JANQDE010000076.1, read on the forward strand.
CCATTGAATAGCCCAATAAGCTATCGATAGCCAAATATGAATTTTTAGTAGCTGATGAGCTCGCTAAGTAGCCCAAATGACGATAAATCGCCCAATCTGGCAACACTAGTCATTTTGCCCTTGCTTTAATTTGTGATGAATGGCGAAGGGTTGGTGGGAATCGGAGAGCGGCCATATGTGCTAGTACATGTAATCCTGGCGCTACCTAGATAGCATGGATAAAATAATTAGGACAGGATTTATAATTAAGATGGTGTAGAAGAGAAATTAATCATAGAGGAAAGGGGGAGACAGAGAAGATAAAATAAAAGACAGGATTCTGGTGCAGCAAAAAGTGAACAGTAGCGTGCGCAAAGTAATTAAGACAGTTAAGACATTGTAATGTAAGAAATCAATTGTAGAAAAAAGGATAGAAAAGGAAGGAAAACTATATTTTTAAACTATATATTTAAAGATAAGGAACGTGGAAGAGAAAAAAAGTGTTAAATAAAAATAGGATCTTGGCGTGTCAAAGAGTGTTGAGACAGTTGAGATTAGGCTGGCGAAAGATAAACGCATAGGTAGCGTTAAAGGAGTTAGGATAAAGGAATTAGAGTTAATAAATAGAGGAAGGAATTACAGAGAAAAAGGAGAGAAAGTAGCAGAATTGTAGGATAGATAATAGCGTAGACGCATATTATTTGTGTAATTATTTATGGGAATGGAAAAGAAAGAAGATAGGAAACGAGTAAGAGAAAAATTAAGGATTTAAATCAGCTAAAAAGGAGAAGAAGAAACGGAAGAATAAAAACAAAGGAATAAACAAAACATGTATGATGGGACAGAAGTTGGGAAGAAAAGGAAGGAGTAAAAATTATAGAAGGTGGAGCAGGAGGAAATGGAAAATTATAAATAGCTTAGAGGAAAGTTAAAAAGAAAATGAAGGAAATAACAAGAAGAAAAGAAGAGAAATTAAGAAATTGAAGAAATCAGGAAGAAGAATAGGAAAATTGGAGATGAAAATAACTGGAGAGCTGTATGGAGGTGAATGAATGGAGATGGATTTGGTTGGTGACATGAAAAGGAAAAAGTTTAAGAGCAAAAGGAAAAGGAAAAAGAAGAAGCGGAGGATGACGCTGCTGAGAAGAAGAGGAAGGTGCTAAGAAATTATAGAGGATAGAGAATAAGAAAATGGAATATGAAGTAGAAGAGGAAAGCGAGAATGAGGCTAGAAAGAAAAGCAAAGGAAACAGCCAGAAGATAAGAAAAGAAAGAGAAAATTGAGGAAGAAAACTGAAGTTTATAATAAGAAGAGGAAAAGGAGAATTGGAAAAGAAATAACATTAGGAGAATTGGAAGTGATTAATGATGGTAGTGAGAAGAGAAAGGGACAAAGAAATTAGAGGATGGGGAATAAAGAAATGGAAAATTATAACATATAATGCAGAAGAGGTAGGTGAGAGTAAAGCTAAAAGGAAAGTAAAGGAAACAGTGGAAAGGTAAGCAGAGGAGTTAAGAAACTGAGATGAAAACAGAAGTTTATAACAAGAGGAAGAAAAGGAAGAGTGGAAAAAAACATAACACTAGGAGAGTTGTATGGAGATGAAAGAACGGAGATGTCCGGCTGGTGACAAGAAAAAGTAATATGAAAAAGCGATAAGAAAAGGCGAAGCTCAAGAGGAAAAGGAGAAAGAAAAATCAGGATAGCAGTAGAAGGAAAAATAAAGATATACAGAGGCAAAGGAGAAGACGTAGGATAGTAGGCATGAGATGTAAAAAAAAATATATTATAAGAAAATAGAAATAGAAAGAAAAGGGTCTTAATATATAAGGAAGGAGTTGAGTAGGAGAGAGGTAGAAAGGAGTAATGTAGGAAAGAATGTAATAAGGATAAGAGAATGGAAGGAATGTATTAGGAAAAATTTTTATGAACCAAGTCTCCTTCTTGACATTTGTATGCTGAGTAAATAAATTTGATCTACCTACATGCAAATTTAGAGAAATAGAATTAGAGATCTACCTACATGCAGATTTAAAGAAATAGGATTAGAGAAATCAAATTATGTAAAAAAATCTATTTTAAAAAATTGGAGATGATTTTTATGCGATATTAAAAAATCGATTTTTTTTTAAATTGATTTTTATTGTTTTCCTTCCAATTTTTATGCAATTTTTATTCCTAACATTTTATCATAAATTTAATCGTTTTTATTTTAGTGTATTAATTAAAATGAAACATCCTGTATATAAATGACATGTAAAGTAATTTTCTATAAGTTTCATAATCTTTATTGAATTTGTTGAATAATTTCTTTAAATGGAGTTACATATGGATTTTATTAAAATGTTTAACAAAATTTTTTATAACTTTGAAAATTAAAAATTAAAAACATTAAAGAAATTCTGGTATAACCGGTAAAGAGATTGTTTATTATGAAAAAATAAATTTCTTTGATTGATTACGCAATTTTTAGAAAAGTATTTTTATAAGCACTAATAATTTAGGTGCTAATACTAATCAAGATACAATTTTTTATAATCTATTATTAAGGATTGCCACTAATATCTGAATTGCATGGAATTGCAAATATTAATATCTACGATAATATCTTTAGTATGTATTTTGAAAAAATAGTAAAACAGCCCAACAATCAATTTTATTGATGAATATTTTATATTACACAATATTATTGAGTGTTTGAAGGCTGTATTGAGCGTTTATTTTACATTGTCTAAAAAAGATATGAACAATATTGTACAAAGTAATTACAGAAATATTAGTCGTCTAAAGGGCGCTTATACCAACGATATAACGTTATAACAACGATAATCATACAAGTTCTATTGTATTATCTTGATAGTCAATAAAGTCAAATAGCATCAATACGCAATTAAATATTAGGTCAGTACAAAAGTTCTTGCCGATGCGGATAGATGTATGTACACATGTTTATGATTTTATAAGCAAAAATGTTTTTATAAGTTGGTCTCTGCATTACATTTATGCGTGTCAAGCCATAAATGTCAACATTTAAATGTTAATCTTACATTTAGTTTGATTAATGGAGCCAGATAAAGAGCATATTCGTTATTGCCTTTTGTTCTGTTTTCATCAAAAGAAAGGTGCACACAATTATTTGTGAAGTGTATGATGAAAATGTTATAGCTATTAGAACGTGTGTGAATTAGTTAAAGTGATTTAAAATCGGTGATTTCAGTATTAGTGACAAAGAAATCAGTGACGCCCGGACGCCCTGCAATTGTGGGAAAGGACGAATTGCGGAAAGAGGGGAAAACGACGGAAAATACTTCGATTAACTTATATCATATCGATTTTTTTATTATAATAAAAAAAATTGCAAAAAATCGACAAGATCTTTTGCGCCGACCTAATAAAATACATTCTATTTTTTATAGTCAATTTTTTTTCTCCAAAATTATATTTAACTCTAACCAGAAATAATTTATGATATATTTCTATTTATTTTTCCACAAGCATTATTTTCTCAATTGTACAATATAGTTTATTGGACAATCATTTTGAAAGGTTTATTCTTTTTTTATTAATATCTTTTCTAATTTTTTTTAAATTATTTAAATATGTCTTTGTTTTGTTATTCTATAAATAAAAATATTAAAATCATCGGAAAGTGAATATTTTATTGGAGATTTTACATTTTATATATCACATATTATATGTACATACAGGGTGTTTACAAGCAATTGCGACAAACATGAAAGGATGCTAGACCTCATTAAATTGAATAATTTTTGTTAAGTTGCTCGTGTCCAGCGATGTTTTCTTAAAGCACTAAGCTCCATTAAATATTGTAAATATTTTGTACCTTTTTATAGGAGCATGTCAAAAGTATACATGACCCTTGTTAACACCTAAAATAAACTCATCAACAGGATAATGAATGCATGTAATGTTATTTACAATATTCTTGGAATTTTCTAGAGAATGTGTCAAGCAAATCGTAGATGCACTTGTAATGAGATTGCGGATTACTATTTTGAATATTTTTGTAAAATAAAATAAAATTAAAAAACACGAATTATAGATGCGCTAAACCGGCTAGATCTTCAAAGCTAAATCTTCATGTTAATTTTTCTTTTGTGAATTTATATACACTCAAGTTTTCCAAACTGCGCGCCGAATAAATTTTCGGTCTTGAAACACAATCTTAAGTTGAACAAGAATAGAGATTTATAAAAGGGTAGAAATTAATATCACGATATTAAATTAATAATCAATTCAATAATAATAATGCTAACAAGCATCTTAATCCCTTTTCCCCTCCCGAATATTATAAGGAATTTATTGCGAAAAATAACACCTCAGCCAGGGATCGAACCTGGGACCTCTCGACTTTCGATTAAGATGATGACAGTCATATGATTCTATTCTAACAAGGGTAAAATCTGTAACAGCAAATGGTAGGCCAATCAATAGTAGGCGAAATTGGAAATTTGATGTTACTTAGCAATGTTAAGGAATTTCTAAACCGAGTTTCATATATAATCAAATTATATTTTTTTAAGTTCTGTCTGTCATAATGGATCGATTTTTGAATTTTTTTTTTACCTTAGATTCGAATAAAGCATTACTAAATTACTTTATAGACCAAGTTTCATGAAAATCAAGCGAACAATATAAAATAAATGTAACCGCCCGTACTAAAAAAATTATTTTATACGCAGAATGACTAGAGAAATCAAATTGCATTGAACATTTTTTAATATTTATTTATTTATGATTCTTATTTAATTAAAAGATATTTATTTTACAAAAATGATTTTTATATTTTACGAAAAAATGACAAACGTATTATAATTTCCTCTTAAATTAGAAAATCTTTATTTGAAACATTTTTTTTAAGTTAATTTTATTTTTAATTTATTTATAGAGAGAAGTGTGGCACTTTTCTCCCCAGCTCAGTATACTTCGTTTCGAGTATGAAAAATATAAATATAGTACAAGTAGAAAAAACAGATTTGAGGTATTTTCGCATGTAACTTGTGGCGCCGCGCGAAGGGTAAAACGTTTTCGTGCTCATATCGATAAAAAGCACCTTGCTATTCTCGACCATTACTGTATCGTTAAAAATGGCATTCAATCGGATGCCTGGCCTAGGCACTCGACTTGGTAGCATGTCTGTGTGTCGGTAGAGCCGCATGACATACAGGTCCGCGGATTTTTGGCAGCGTTCCTCTTTTTCGCCTTGCCTCTCCCATCGCTTTTCCATAATGAACATACGTGAAGAGCGCAGGCTCGCACATCTCGTTTCTTGTCGTGCGAAGGTGTGTATACAGAGCCGTCGCTCGGAAGGCCTTCAGTATGACATTAAACGTTCAATTTCGCGGATGGCTATTGCGTCGCTTCGACGGCACGAAACACCCACGCTCTCGGGGCACTTTCGGCTGCTCTTCCTTTAGCTGAGTCGAAAGCTCGATTACGCCACTGCCATTCTCGTTCTTGTTCTTAATCGTGTATCACTTATACTGGTCTTAATCCCTTTTTCTTAATTATTCGATGATTTATTAAAAATTGTGTTAAATAATTTGCGTGATTCAAATACGTGTGGATATATGGATTAATAGTGAAATTATGAGAAACAGATTCCTGGAATAATGACAACATTGGTGATTAACCTTTCGATTATTGAAGACTTTTGCAAGAAAAGAGAAGCGTACTTGCTTACTCACTAAAAGCTTACTCATTAAATATTATCTCAGATCGGTATTTATCTTTTGAAGTATTCATTAAAATATTTAAATATCTTTTAATTCTGTTTAATTGATTTCAAACGATGAATGACATAATATTTTTCTTTTAAAGTCTCTTTCTTCCTAATTATTATGAACGATAATGTTTTTTATCTGTCCTTTAAAGAAACTACGGATTTTTGTTTTTTACGTATTACAAGTGATATCAAAAGAGGTTCAACTATATAGGATAAAGGCGCAGCGAATATGGAATATCAATTTGTAAATTAATATTATTCTGACAAATGCATATTTAAACTTATAATAAACGCAGAACTCTTGAGCAACTCTATAGCTAACATTGGATGTTAGCTATAACATCCAATAAATAAAAGTTTCCGAAATTTAAGTCTAATTTCATTATTTACAAAAAAATAAAAAGTGAGAAAATGAGAGGGATAAAAAAAGGGATATAATATGGAATATCAGTCAAATTTGAGGAACAGTGATAAATAATACAAAAAATGAAATGTAAATTTGTTTTTTATGTAAACTGATCGAAACTTAGTTAAAAATCATTTTTTTACTGTATAATGTAGCACATAAAAAATAAAATTACATCATGAATATGAACAATAAAGGCTATTTTTCTTTTAGGCAACACAGTTGACATTTTTGACACAAATCGACACACGTCGCTTTCCATTTAGAATTTGTTTCAAACTCAGTCGACACTCTTCGACTCTGCTCGGGAGAAGAGTCGGAGTGTGTTTTACCGAAGAACGCATCGTTCTCGCTATATTTCGACAGAATCTGAGCATGTACTTGAGCAATGTTTATTAGTGTTTATGAAAAAATTGATTGTAAAAAATTACAATGATGAGTATTGCGTACTTTAATGTAATAAAATATACGTAAATAATAATTTAAATTTTACATCAAAATTTGTAACTTTCATTACTACATTTACAACTTATATTTGAGGTTAACTTTGTAACTAGATTTTTATAAATGTAATGTTTAATATAAAGATTGAATTGATGTAAATTTCCTTTGGAATATTACATTATTTTTTATATTTATAAAAGCAATTAAAATGATAATAAAACACTATTTTTATAATATGTTTTGACTGAAAATATTTGTACAATACAATACATTATACATACATTTATAAAAATTGAAAACACGTTTGAAAAGTTTTACGATGGATCTTGTAAGGTTAAGTAACTAAAAGTTCCTGTGTATATCGCGTTCCATTTAACTGTGGCAAACTGTGCTTAAGTGTGTTAACTTGTGTCGATTTGTATCTCCTAAAAGGAAAACAGCCAAAATCAAATCTTAAATTCTTCATTAAATTATTATGTAAAATAAACATTAACATCAAAAAATATTTTTTATTATTTATAGAAGAACAAAATCATTATATATTCTTTATTCCGTAATAATTTAATTTAATTATTCCATATTACCAACATGTCTTAACTCTTTCAGTCACGCAATTCACTTCTGTCTGACATAAAAGTGCGATTATGTGTTTCCGATGTATTTTTCGACGCTGAATACGAATCTGGTGTCAAAAAATAAAAAAATCTAAAAACAACCCTAAAATGGGGGTGAAAATGGGGTAAATTATCAACACTCCATTAAACAGTGTTCGTGCATCGGATTTAATGAATATTTATTTTGATTCTATACGATTTCAGGCCAAAAATGAGTGAAACTCCCAATATCCATGTGTACTCCTAAGGAGGGTGAAAACAACTACCCTTTCAATCACGAAATTCAATTCTTTTTGATAGGGTAGTGCAAATATACGTTTTCGATGTATTTTTCAACGCTGAATTCGAATCTGATGTCGAAAATTCAATAAAACTAAAAACAACCCCTAAAATGGCGTGAAAAACGAGGTGAATTATCAAGATTTTTTTAGAGAGTGTTCTTGCATAAAATTTATATGAATATTTATTTTGATACTATACGATTTGAGGCTAGAAATGGATGCAATAGTATCTATATGCACCCCTAAGGAGGGTGAAAACTACTATGGAAAAACCGAACTGTACATAATTACTAATGATTAGCGAAAGAGCTAAAAGTTGGTAAAATTTATGGAGGGAAGAAAATTACTAAATCTTTTTACCGAATACTTATTGCCGTGGCATCTTACCTTTATATATTTTCGTTCGCTACTTTATTGTGGGTTTCCATGCGCCACCTATCGGTGACTTTGATTATTATCATTAAATATTATTATTAAATAATTTCGAAAATTTAATAATAGAGAAAATTTCTAATGTGAGAGGTTTGGGAATTTTCTCTTTTCTACCTTGGGTTTGATCTTGACGCTGACCTTTGAGGTTATTTCAAATTCAAATCAATTTTTTCAAATGTTATCATCAAGGTCAAAACCAAGTCACTATGAATAGCCTAAAAATGAATGAAATWTTGAGAAATATTGTTATTATAARCATAGTGTGCTGATTTGGTAATAAAATAGTCATTTTTTAATAATTATGGTCGCCATATTGAATCCCCCATTTTGAATTTTGTAAATCTAATGGTGATTCTATAATCTCTGTTCTTCAACCAATGAATTCCAAGTGGTTTTAGTATACGTTTATTATCAAATTTCTCCGCTAACGAATTAGATTCATAAAAATACGGGTTTTTTTGCATATGTTTATTTATAATAATTATAAACAATTATAGATTCAAAAAATATCATTATGTTTCTGAAGTTTAAGTATTTTTTTAACTGAAAATGCAAAAAAATTTAGAATTTTGCATCAAATATGAAAGAAATGACAAAAAAAAGAAAAAGAAAAAGGTGCCACTATAGTGGCTCCTGTGACTGAAAGAGTTAATATGATACACAAATTCTTTCTGTTTCAATAAAGAGTTATAAATTGCATTTAAACAGCATAATATTATTGATGTAACATCGTTAAAAGCGTTTATGTAAACATTAAATAACTTACATTCAACTTGTAAAAATACTTTCTAAGATAGCGCTATAAGATTTCCAGACGCAACAAAAATAAATAAATGCTTAGAAAAATTCGTTGTCACATCGAGCTTACTGTTTGACATGGCATATTTGACAACTATTGCAACAACTTTCAATGATTGCCTAGAATGCAACGTTTTGTTTAAAAAATAAGTATTCCATATTCGCTGCTTTTATCTTATATGTACCATCACTTGAAAATAACTCAGAAATTTAATATAAAGAAAATCATTAAAATATAAATTGATTTATTTATTTACGTACGTATGTAAATAAATTTTATTTATTTTACTTGTTTAGATACGTATGTGTTAGAGCAGAGAGAGAGAGAGAGGGAGAGGGTGCGTGCGTGTGTGTGTGTGTGTGTGTGTGTGTGTGTGTGTGTGTGTGTGTGTGTGTGTGTGTGTGTGTGTAAAAAACAAATATTTGGAATTAGTTTATGAAAGTCTAAAAGACCTTTATAAAAGGAAAAAATTCACATATTCTGATATTTTCAGAATCAGAAGAAGTATTTTAGTATTTCATGATTTACTTTATACCACTTACTAAAATGCTTGTATATATTGTTTGAATTGCTATTGAAATTGAAAGTTTGATGATAAAAATAAAGTAAAATTTTTAGTAAATACTTGATTAATGCCTTACTTTGTGTTAATTTGTAATGTGATTTATGATGATATTATTATTCTAATTACTCTAACTCTTAACTTTTTGTTGCATATATAGGACACCTATTTTTTTGTAGTTTTTCTGTGTTATTACGCATTTTATAATTGTTTTCTATAACATATTTGTTATTTGTGTTCCTGAGATTTATATGTATAAATGACTAACATGAGTATGTAATTATCAAATGCTAAAAAAATTTTTTGTTTTTGAATGATGAATTGGTAAGTTGTAAATTTAAATGAGTTGTGAATACTGTAGGTGCTGCTGGTATTATACATTACTGGGAAGTACATAACAAAATTTAACTATTGATATATAGTGAATGATATCAGTATATTTAAAGATAAATGAAATGTGTAACAATATCAGCCACTTCGAAAGGTATTCGCACTTGTTTGCTGTATGAGTTCAAATTCGGCACTAACTGCAACACAGACTGTTCGAAACATTTGCAAAGTATTTGGACAGAATACAGTTAGAGATCCACAGCACAAAACTTTTTTTTTTTGTTCAAAAAATTTTCTTTTGGTGATGAAACATTTGAAGACGAACCCTGATCTGTTATTAATGACTGGACTGATTAACTCTGATTCAAACTTGTAAATAGTTCGCAAGAAGGCTTAATGTTAACGAAGAAACTGTTAGACATCACTTACATGCCTATTGGAAAAGTCCAATGTTTGAAGTTGACAAAAAACGAAAAAAATCTTTTTGGGAATTTTATATTTTGCAATAAATTTAACAATAATTAAAAACAATTATGAACAAATTATTAGTTAAAATTAGCATTAAAAAAAAATTGATGCTGGAAAAAAATAATAAACATGTTTTGGAAATCTTTATATTAATGTTTTTAAAGTTCGAAAATTTCAAATCTACACTAAAAATTTTAAAAATGTATATCTATCTGAAATTTTATAATATATTTATATTTGAGACTTCTTATCGTTAATACTTAGGGAAAAAGAATTTTTTTTTATTAAATAAATCGCAAAAATTTTTCTTCGATATTGGATCTGCCTCTTAAATTTAAAAAAATTTTTAATTATATTATATTATTATGCAAATTTAAAATTATAAGACTAAAAAACTTTTAGGTGAAATTTTAATTGTGCATAAGTAATTGTTAAATTTTTTTAAAATTTGGCTTTTATATTGTATGTCATTTTAATTTTTTAATTTAGATTTAAGATTCATAATCGGCGACCCCAAAAATCTCAAATAAAATTTAACAAAATATATTCAAAAAATTAGTAACGAAGGATTAATATAGTAATTTTGAACAGATAAAAAACTTGTGTGTAAAATTACGAAGTATTTCTTTTTTTTTTCATAATTCCAAACATGCATTCCTAGATGTTGCTGTAAAAAATTAATGATTTGTTTTAAACAAAATTTTACAAATTGAATCACATTAATGTACATGTACAAAATACTTTTGCATCGAAAAAATTAATATTTTGTCATAGAATAGAACTTTTAATGATTTTGATAAATCGAAATTTTGCAAACAAAATGTGTGGTTTCGTGAATTGAAATAATATTCACAAACGATATTTCTATAAGAATCCTTGGAAGACTGAAAGACTGAAGATTAATTTTTTTTTTAATGCAAATAACTCTTTTGCAGTTGTCCACGATCTCGCTTAATGATTTATTTTGCGTGACATCTTAGTAAAGCTTGTTTTGTTTAAATTAATAATTAAAAAAACTTAAGTGCGAACATATTTTTAGTAAAATGTCACAATTAAGGGGGCTTTTACATTCGCCGGCCAAAAAAATAGCCTATTTTTACGAATTTTTAAAATAAAATCTATTATATATAGGAATATGCGGTTTTTTTCATGGAATTATTTAACATTTAAACTACAAAAAAAATATTTTTTATTTATAAAAAGACGCGTTTTAATGCCTCCAAATGGCGATCGAATTAGCGGTCATCAGAAAAATACGCCTCCATGGCGG
>JANQDE010000076.1:152983-199581 GCA_037157785.1 Cephalotes varians
GAGACTTAAACTTTAAAATACTGTGTCTAGGTTTTTAAGGAAAAAAAACATTGGCGATGCTACACAACCTCAAATATAGGTCAAAACGTCCATTTTTGCACTTTTAGATTAGGATATCTGAAAAACCTGACGTGCTAGAGCAATTTTGCGGCCAGATTTGGATTCAGCGCCAAAAAATCTACAAGAAATGATATGTCTCACTCAGGTGGAAAAATTTTGTTGAACCGTGTAATATGTCTAAAATTCGTGCACTCGTGCTTTGAGTGTGCAAATTTTGGATAATTTTATTTGTTCTTTTTATTCAAAAATTATTATAACTTTGGTATTGTGGAAAATATCAGATTCTCGAAATAATTTCAAAAGTTTCTTAAAAGTTAACTGTTGTCACGCAAAATCTGAAAAATTTTGTATATCTTAAGCAAAATCAAATCGGACGTTTTCAGACTTAGCACTTGCTTTAAGATATTTAGACAAAAGACTTGGAAAAAATGACTAAACCGTTTAAATTGTTTGAAATATGAATATTATATTCAAAAGATGAATGATAGTAGTTTTCTCTTCGATGATTGAGTTGAAACTTTAAATAGTGGTAGTTCCGAGAGACATTCAAAATCTAAATTTAATTTGAAGTTTATTCTATTTAAAGTTTATTCTATTTAATGTGTATGTGCGTGCGTGCGTGCGTGCGAACTTGAAATCAGATCTGACAGACCGATTTAAATTGTTTTAGACTCAAATGAATCGGTGAACAATTTATAGTTCGATCTGAAAATTTTGATATTCTTTGAATTGTTGCAAGCATTGATATGTTTGATTAACCAATACCCGCGTGAAAGTCAAATTTATTAGTTGTGTTTTGCTAAATTTATTTATTTTAATGGAAATAGTAATAGGTTCTCTGTATAATTATTTACAATGAAAATAACAGGGAAATAATAAAGATTGAAAATAATACAATGAAAAAAACAAAGATTTGACTCAATATATGCACAATTAATTAGATCTCGATTTTAAAGGTTAAACAAATCTTTAACATTTATATTTCTGGCTTATTTTTTCGGATATCCAATTCTCATTTAATTTAATTACTCATTTAATTTCATTACTAATTTTTCTATTAAATTTTTTTGTATGATATGCTTCAAAATAATTCATAAAAATATTTCATTTTCAGTTTAAGAATCGTCATTTCTGGATGTGCTTAGAAAGTTCGATCAGAAATTTAGATTTGAAAGAAGTTTAATTTCTAGAATGATATAATTAATTATGCATTGTTAATCACATCTTAATCTTACATGTTATTTGTTTGACTAATAAATATTAAAAGTTACCTTAATTAAAATTTATTAGATAACGTATATTTAAATTTTACGTATTCTTCTATGCAGTTTTTTTAATCTTACAAATCTGGAAATTATGTGCGCATAAACCAAACACTAAAATATGCTATATTGCGTTTATTGTCAGTACAACTTTAACTTTGGACTACTATATAAGATTCCAGGATTACTTTATAAGAATTTTTTGTATTAATTTTTTATTTGGCATCAACTATAATCGGCTCGTCTCAACTTTTGATCTCGCTTAAAGATACACGGTCCGTTTCGCGCTACGCGTGAACTTAGCGCGAGACACTACTGTGTTTCTTGATAATAATGAAAGCAAAATAAAATAAATGAAACAATGTGTTCCAGTAAATGCAGATATGCATTCACTTGAAAAAAAGAAAAAAAATCTACCAACGTATAATAATATTGAAATAAAAATATTTACAATAAAGATTATGAATTTTTTCTTTCTTCTTTTTATTTTCTTTACAATTATTTTTTTTTACTATTTGTGTATGAGTTGTGTTGTGGAAATTCTATTCGATACTGTGTGCGCGCATGTGTGCGTGCGTGCGTGCGTGTGTGCGTGAGGGGGAGGGGGAGAAGTTAGAGTTAAAATTGTATATAAGGTGTTTCATATTAATTAATATATTGAAATAACATTGAAAACGACTAGACAAAAAAATATTAAGGATAAAAATTGCATGATCTGAAGAACAAATAATGATAAAATCAATTTTCGAAAAAATTGGTTTTTTAAAAATCACATAAAGATTATCGCTATTTTTAAAAATGGAATTGTATGATTTTTTTATATAGTTCTAGTTATTCTTCTTTTTTAATTTTCTCTAATTATTCTGTATATAAAAGTATTAAAGTAAAGTTATCGAAAAATTAATATAGTTTACGAGATATTTTGCACTTTATTCTGGCACATTTTGACATGAAATATAAAATATCTCGTAAGCTATTTATATTTGATAATTGTACCTTAATACTTTTATGCACAGAATAATAAGATGAATGAATTTGTATAAAGAAAATACAGTTGCTTCTTAAACAAATTGTAGAATTTGCAATATTGTAGAATATGCAACTATATATCTTTTATAAAGAGCTGTTTGTATCCTGTACATGTTTGCGTGTACTGTCTTCTTATATCAATTTATATAAACTTAAAAATTTGATTTTTTTTTTAATAGATTTTTAATTATTCGCTCCTTTTTAAACCATGCAATTTTTATCGCAAACATTTTTTTTGTAAATCTACCTATTTTTATATTATTTTAGTATATTAATTAAAATGATTTCTTGTATATATAAAATTTATATATTTAGTTTATAATTCATATAATTCATATAATTTATATTATAATGTATATTATAATTCATATAATTTATATATATATGTGGGGTATTCTTTGTCAAGTGTGCCACCCCACCCCCCCAAAATTGGTTTGACTTTAAAAATACAAAGAAAGGCTTAAAATTTTGGTAAACACATCTACTTTAATTTGCCGAGTGGCACTTTTTGATAATTCAATATGGCGGCCGAATATCGCGACGAAAGTGGGGGAAAACAGAAAAATAATTAAATGAATTGAAAATAAATCAGATATTTTGACTAATATTACCAGTAACCTATACTCAAAAAAATTGAAGAAAAAAGCTGTTGTTTTTTTGAGAAAATTAACTTTTTATTTTTTTYGAAAAGTGACCGCCATATTGTTATTTTTCAATTTTTGTCGAGTTTATGATTGGACATCGATAAACTATCAATAACACAATCATATGAAATAGGAATATTGTTAATTACTGTAGAAAATACAGCGTTTGTTTAAAGTTTTATAYCTTATTTTTTGGAATTCGCGGATTTGGGTTCTTAATTTTAAATTACTAATAACTCTGAAAAAAATTTCGTTTAAACAACAAAACGGGTTACTTTTTTACCCTATAGAACAACTTATTTCATGGAAAATAATTTTTGAGACATCAACATAGCACCCTTACCGTAGTTTACATACAGTCGGTCATATAAAAAAATCTTAATATAATTGTTGAAATATAATGCGGCAAACGTGTATTAATTCCAAAAGTTCCGTGCCATATTATAATATATAAATGATAATCTACTAGAACATTAAATAAATGTTACATGGATATTATTAAATATCAATGTAACAAAAATTTCTAACCTCAGTGTTTACAGTTTGGTTTGATAGAAGTATCTAAAACGTACAAGCAGAACTGTCAGTTTGAGGTTAAGTAGTAAYTCATGAYTACAAATCCGGACCTTAGGTTTTTAACTTCGCGGATTACAGATTTCAAATTATATTTAATAATAGTATTACATATCCAGGATAGCATAAACCGTACAGTAYAAGTACAAGTTTCAAGTGATTCCAATGAATTTTGAAAATTTCGTCCGCCATATAGGAACCGCCAGTTTAAATGTTTGCAATCTGATGATAAATTCGTCATTATGGACCGAAATAACCCCCGCGTTACGAATTTCAAGTGAATCTAATGAATTATGAAAATTTCGTCCGCCATATTGGAGCCGCCATTTTAAATTTTTATAATGTGGTTGTAAATTCGTAATCTGCGATCGAAATAACCCCCCAGTAACGAATTTCGAGTGAATCCAATGACTTTCGGAAATTTCGTCCGCCATATTCGAGCCGCCATTTGATTTTTCAAAAACTTCGGCATACCTCGCAAAAATATACAGAGTGAGGTACAATTTTGGTATGAATAAATTTTTCTTTCATTTGTTATAAAATTTTTATTTTCAATTTATTTAATTATTTTTCTGTTTTCCTCCACTTTCGTCGCGATATTCGGCCGCCATATTAAATTATCAAAAAGTGCCACTCGGCAAATTAAAGTAGATATGTTTACCAAAATTTTAAGCCCTTCTTTGTATTTTTAAAGTCAAACCAATTTTGGGGGGGGTGGGGTGGCACACTTGACAAAGAATGCCCCATGTGTATTTATATCAAATGTCCTGTAGAGTCAGTTACATCACAGAGTTGAAAACGAAAATGTATTAGTAACCTTCAAAACTTTAAACCAACAAATCTTATATAATTTGTAAAACAATTTTGTATCATCCCTGGTGAAAATTTTTCTTAGAATATTTTTTGTAGAATTTTTCAGAATTTTTATGTAAATTTCAGAATTTTGTAGAATTTCTGTATAATTTTATAACTTTCTCATATTTTCTCATAATTTTTATACAAAGACATCTTTCAGAAGTGCCTGTAAGTATTTATAATTTCTAATAAAACTATAAAAAAGTTTAAGGTTTTTTCAGAATTTGCAGAAGTCTTAAAAATCCTAGAATATTTTAGAATTCACATATGTAAAAAATTCTAAGAAAAGATGTAGACTTTCCTGAAAAATGTTTCAATTCGTATAAAAATTCTGATATTATTGCTTTTTAGAAAAAACGTTATAAGTTTTTTATTACGAGTCTTTTATTATATCGAAATATTTATATTACCATAAGTTATGCCTTTCCATTTTCTTACATAAATAATTTTTATAAGTAATTTCTGTGTTCACAGAGTTTGTTTTAAATCATTTGATTTTATATTATAAATTTTAAGTTTATTTTTTTTAGTCTGTGAAATAGAAAGGAATAGTCTTTGTGTCGGGACACGCTGTGTATATATACAGGGTGAGTCACTTAAGACCGGCTACTTAAATAACAACACCATATATTACTCATAGTTTTGGAGATAGGAAGAAATACTTAGAGTAAAAGTTGCTTAGTGGATTGAGGAAGGCATCATGTGATAAAACCTTTTTTCCTAGGTAGAAGCGCTTAGGAGATTTGAAGGTTTTTTCATTTTTTAAATGGAATGTATTGTTGGACGTATTGTACGTATGTTACGTACGTATTGTAATCCTTTTTAAGAGTTTCAATGGTTACAGATAGTCAAGGTCACCTAAAATCACGGAAAAAAGTTGAAAAATGAAAATTTATCTTGTAAATATTTCTGAAACAGAATACTATCGATTTTATTAATTAGATTAAACTCTGAAATGTTACTAAATAAATTCTGGTGAAATGTTTGAAATTTAATGGAAATAATTTGCTATAGATATATTTAAAATGATGATCGCCCACAGTAAAACAAACGTTTCACCTGCGTTCGACTGCGTTACATATTGAATTGTGTTCTGGTCAATTGCAGCACAAGCTCGTTCTGTGCGTTTCCTCATTCTCTTCTTTAATAGTTAGTACATGATATACATCTGCTTCTCCCAATTTTTTTCAAAAAAGAAATCTAACGGACGATTATAGTACATGTGGAATGTGATGGACAATCATTATATTGGTACCATAAGATCTGCCAAATGTGTAATGGAATATCTTTTAATAAGATGGATGGTACTTCTATTAAAAATCTTTCGTAGTTTTCAACTTTTTTCATATTCGTAACCTTGGGCGACCTTGACTATCTATGACTATTGAAACTGTCTTGGAAAGAGTTACAATCGTAAGTATCCAACGATGTATTCTTCTTATTTTACTCTATTTTTTAAAAAATGAAAATGGCCTTTAAATTTCCTAAGCGTTTTTACTTGGGAAAAAAGGTTCATTATTGATGTTCTCCTCAAAACTAAACAACTTTTACTTCAAGCATTTCTTTCTATCTCCAAAATTATGGATTTATTCAGGTGATTTTAAGTGACTTATCCCGTGCATGCGTGTATGTTTACATATGTTGTTTAATATATTATATATTATATATGTGCACACACACACACACACACACACACACACACACACACACACACACACACACACACACACACACACACAATATTTTCAGTTAAATAAGAACGAAAGACGTATACAAATGTCACGTACACATGTCTTAACTTAATATCTGTAAGTTCTTTATTAATCATTTTGACTAAATATCATTGTATTAAACTTTAACAAACGGATCGATCAATCACAATTTATTAAGTTATTAAGTTATTATGTCATGCTTATAGTAAAAATTACATAAATTCTAGATCATGGAGGTGATATTAATATGAGACACCATAAAATATTTTGACCATAAATATTTATAGCTATGTAACTTCGATTAAATTTTAATTTTTGTAAACATAGTTTGAATGCTTGGTAAATATTTCGATAAGGGGAGGCTGCTTTAATCACTTGATATTGACATAAGTTGATCTTGAACAATTTTCATAAGATTTTAACCCTTCTTTCACATATGTACTGCATCTACACAAATAGCAAATTACTTTCTTTAACATCGATATAAATTGTATATTTTTTAAACTTTTTTGTTAATAACTTTTTAATCAAAAAATGACGGATAAAACTTTTTGAAGATTTTAAAAGTTGTCGATCTGAACAACTTGATCTTGATAACATAAATTAAAGTCAAAATGGAACAGCTTCCACTCATCCAAATATTTACCGAATTTTACTCTACAAGATATTTAAGTTATTGGCTTAAGATCTTTCACAAACTAGAAAAATTTAGTTATTTTTTAATTATGAAATTAAATACTTTTTTATTTTTATTTTTTCTACTTATTGTAGATTTATAAATCGAATATTTTATATGTAAACATCTTTACTCATTGTTAATTTAAATATATTTTGTTTGAATGTTTTATTAAACAATAATAGAGAAGGAAAAACATGTATATATGTAGACACGCACGCATGCACGCACACAGAGAAAGAGAGAGAGAGAGAGAGAGAAAATATTGCTTTTATTTTACTATTAATCGCTCTGGGACACAGTTCCCTTAAACGCAAAACATGTCATATAAAAAAGTATACAGTTACATATTTGATTCAAATTTAAAAAGGCGTACTAATACCGTACATAAAAAAAGAAAGTATAATGTGCGCGTGCGCGCGTAAGAAAGCAAGCCGCATGCATTCACTCTCATGTATAATATATGTGAGAAGAGGATGGAGAGTTACTTGAATTAGATATAATAATGGATAAATTCAATGCATTACAATCAATTACATGATTGTATAAATTACTCTTAAAAATATTTAGAGAGATGACGCTACGAACAATCGATGGAAAACTATTTCAGATATCCATCGCGTATAGCATCTAAATGATCATTTATAAAACTCCGTGCGGCACAATGGGACGAACAGCAGATCCTTGCTGGTTTTAATATCATGGGAAATCTTATCACATCTGTATTTTAAACCTGAATATATTGCTGCAGATTCTTTTGATGAAAATATAAAATATAACAAGTTACCAACAAAATGCATTCATCTGACACCAACTTTAAGCCAGTGAAACTTTTTAAAATATAAAGCGATGTGCTTATGTTTCCGAATTTTAAGTATGAATTTTACGCATGTATTAAAGAAGTTTTGAAGACGAAGATTCTGTTTATTGGTGATGTCAATTAAAGCCGTGCAACAATAAAAAAAATTAGAATAACCAATATTGAAATCAATCGCACGCGCAAGGGATGCGATAAGAAATGATTGCAAGTCTTCAGTTGATGAATAGCTGCACTACCCCTGAGGTCATTTTGGAGACGTATTTCTTCCAGAAAAGAGTGGATGAGATATTGAGTTCTAAGTATTTGACTGAGTCTCTAACGGTACAGTAATATCGTTAACAATAATATACTGTAAGTAGTCATAAAAAATATTTCTGATGTATCTTGCCGTGCCAGCGATTATTGCTTATGGTTCTTCTCAGATTTAAGATTAAATTATTGTGATTAATTCAGTCAATAATATTAGAGATGTCCTTGTTTACTAAACGTATCGTATCACTCAAATGTCTAGGATCCGAATGCATGTATATAAGAAGATCGTCAACATAAAAGTTATATTTACAGAATTTTAGTCTCTTTAAAATCCAACAAATAGAGTGTGAATAATAGCGGGCCAACATAGAATCTTGAACATCGGAAGTGATGATTTTATCTGACGACTTATTCTGAGATATAGAGTCTCGAATTGCTTCCTTTTTGTTCACAAAATACGCACATATCCAATATAAAGCAAAGCATGAAAAACCAAGGTTTCTGAGCTTGCTAATTAAAAGTTGATGTTATCGAATGCCTTTGTGAAATTAAAGAAGACACAAATAATGATCTTTCTCATGTCTGTTGCTTGTCTAATATCATCAAGAACTCTAATTAGCGCGGTTGCGTTGATGAGTCCCTATTGATGAAGAAATGTTGAACTTGTCAAGATACATTTTGACCTGATCGGAAGCCAAGCATTCAAATACCTTAGAGATCGAACATAAGAGTAATATCGATCTGAAGTCCCGTAATTCCGAAAGGCTTTTGACCTTCGGGATAGGATGGATGATGGCCGATTTCCATACATAAGGATAAACTCTCGCTGATATATTATAATTGAAGATTGTGCGTGATTGCTGGAAGGACCATCCAGAGCAGCCTCGATGACAAACGTCAACGCTAATAGCCTCCGATTTGTTGCGTGTCAGCATTTTAACGACAGAGAGAGAGAGAGAAAACAAATATTTTTTTAACAGTACTTTAATTTTTTGAATATTTTACAATATTTATTATAAGTTAACATAAACATGATTAGATGATATTCTCTTTCTGTTAAATTGTAAAATTTATGTGTTTAGAAATAGGACACACGAAAACTTAATGGATTTCATATATAATAAATAAACATAGAGGCTCAGCGAAATTAAAATTCAACAATTAAAAATAAAGTGCTAAACTATATGTATATAATACTATTTAAAAACAATAATGTTTAAATGTTTCGATCTTACATTGAGTCATTCTCAATGATAAGTTTAAACATGTAAATATATAAATTAAGATAAGAAATAAAAGATGTCAAAGAAATAAAAACGCAATTGCTCGCATGTAAAATTAAAAAAAAAGTTACATGTTAAAAATTTATTCTTATTTATAGAAATCCGCAGTGAGATGATCGAATTGTAAAACAAAGAGTGGTAGGAGGATGCTGTGAATATTAAGTAAAGGATAAAAATTTAAGAACAGAGAGGTATGTATCTAAAAATAATTTTGTGTCACTTTGTTTAAAAATTTTGTGTTCCTTGTATAAATTATCGCCAAAATTATCCTTTACTATATCATGAAAAACGACACTTTATCCGTAAAAATGGAAGTTTGTATTTCGAGTCCGGCCATTATATCATCTATTTAAAATGATTTTCAAAAAATCTATAAAAATTCATGAATATACTTTCAAGTTTGTAGAATAAAGGACCAAAAGCATAGTTTAAACAAAGTGACATGGAGTTACTTTCAGATACATATCTCGTTGTTCTTAAATTTTTATTCCTGTCTATTCAGCATTCTCTTATCTCTTTCGTACCACCATTTCTTCTTTCCCTCTTCCATTTTTCCCATTCTCCATCTATATTATCTTTCCATGTTCTGTTTATTACTTGTTTGTTATTACATCCACTTTGTTATTACATTACCTCACGTATACATTTTGTCTTTTTTTCTTGGTCATAATTACATTCACAAATACGCTTTTTTTTAACTTTTAGTTTCTGTCGTCTATTCTTCACAAAGATGTTCTTTGCAGTTATTTTCCTAGATTCCTTTTATCCACAGAAGGACGATGCAATTCTTTTAATTTTGATCAGAAACAAATTCCAATAACCAATCTTTTTTATAATTTGGTCGTCTCATATAACTGTGAGGATGACCTAATGTAAGGTCGAAATATTAAATGTTTTTTATTTTTAATAAAATATTACATAAACATCTATATCTAATTTGGTTCATAACTTCTTATTTTTTATTTATTATTTTTTATTTGGATTTTATACATTTATATTTATAGCACAGGTCCATTTTTATAGCTAATAGTAAATTAAAAAATTAAATAAAACAAAATACATTAAAATGGAAAAGACAATGAATTTGGACGCAGAACAAAATGATTAACTATAGGAATTATTGACTGATAGAAAATATGTTTAATAAAGAGAAGATAATATCATCATAAATAATCGAAAAATCTAAAAATCAAAATTGCGATTGCTGGGAAGATTTACGAGAGAAAATAACTGATGACTAGGAAGTGACTTGAAAAATGACTGTTCAACACTTATCTATTTTAAAGAATCGATAAGAGGTTGAAAGAAAAAAAACGATTCGTTTTTATCAGGTCTGTCCAATATGTGTGCACGTTGGTAAACCGAATGATGTCAGAGCACGGATATGTCTTGGCTTTTATTTTCAAAGCGATCGATACTTTCGAATCAATATGACTATATATGATGACTATATTCTATGTTCCTCACTTGTAGGATGTAAGCGCGCTTTCTTTGAATCGCAAATTCTTTGATTTAGAGTGCATTTATCGAGAAACTTTTTTTATATATGTACATACATTATACGTACACGGTGTGTCTCAAAAGTGTTTCATTTCGAATTTTTATTAAAACTCACTCTGTAAGATAATAATTATAAATTTTTTGTTTACATTCGAAACACATCCCCCGAAAAAATACAATGTTTACAACAGTTGTATAGCTTTAAAAAATTCTGCTGAAAATTTTCCTTTAAGATAGTCTCGATCGAAGTTTTCTGTCCAAATAGTGTCGAACTGCTTTCCCTTCAGCTTTATTTTTAGTTTCGGAAATAAAAAATAGCCACATGGTGCCAAATCTAGTGAATATGGGGAATAATTAAGGATCTATTTGGAAGCGAGAAATTTACGTATGGCGATGTACTTGTGAGCCGGAGCATTGTCATACAAAAGCAACTAGCTGCCTTGTGTTTGGTATTGAGGACGAATCCGACCAATTCTTGCCATCAAACACTTTATAACGCTCAAATAATAATTTCTAATAAGTCTTGTCTTGTGGAATGAATTCCTTATATAATCTCATTCGAATCGTAGAAAATGATGAGCATGGTTTTTACTTTTGATTCCTGCAGGCACATTTTTTTTTATGTTTGTTTTTCTGTGTGCTTTATCCTCATAAGCCTCCCGTAACATTACTAATGTTTCCGTGTAATGTTTTGCTCAATTTCGCAGAATTTGTTCTATCGTTATTTCTCGAATGTCCAGATATTGTCGGTTTCATACTTGTGATAAAACAACCTTAGAGAGATTTCAATTCAGCTTACAGAATTTGTGAACGAAATTTCAACGAAAATAGTGTAATCTTATTTATACAGATGATGCCACTGATACTGTCCGTATTAAAAAAGTTCAGAAACTTTTGGGATAGACCGTGTATACATATGTTTCACTCAGGGTGTCCTAAAACTGACGATAAATAGTTTAAGAAGAAATTTTTTGTAACATTTTAAGATGAATATTTGGATACGAAAATGTGTCGAAGTTATAATAATTTTCAAAGAGAAGAGTTCAAAGTTTACGAATGATTATGTCTTAGCACGCTCAGAGATGGATTATATCTCAGCACGCTCAGAGATGGTCAATAATAAGGGTACTTTCATGCCTTTAATAGTAATGAAATTATTATACAAATATGCAAATAGTTTTATTAACTATTTTTGTTTATCCGTAACGAATTAATAAAAATTTATAAAAGTAGTTTGTACTTAATAGTTTAATATTATGACATTGATGTGTGTCAGCTATCAAAATGTCATTATAAACACTAAAATTTTATCTAAAAGTAAACATTATCTAAAAGTCTGATTTATGTCTTATTTAATAATAAGTATTTTTTTTCATTTGAAAGTAAATAGGCGTATTTAGTACAGTTGTGCTAGCATTGTTTAATTTTAGTATTTTAGAAAATGAATTAAGGTCATAAAACCTTTTTTCCAAAATTAAATATTCATGGACTATATTTTAAAAGATAGAAGAGTCTTTTATTAGAGAAGAAAATTAAAGAATCTTGTTAAGAATATTTATTGTGGAACTTCAAACATTTTATGTCATTTTATTTATTATGAAACAATGAGTAAAATAATAAAAATGTTAAATTATAACGTATAAGTTTGCGCATGCGTGCATGCATGTATGTGTGCGTGCGTGCGTGTGTGATTTTATTTTATATAATATTTTTAATTAATAAAATTAAACTTTTATTGACAATGTATATGCAAAGCATTCAGATTTATTATACATTTTTATGATTTTTGACATATTTTTTATTTATTAGATTTTCTTTATTTTACATATAAATTTTTATATTTTACAGGACATATAGATCCGATAATTTTAATGTTATGAATTAGTGATTGACTTTAAATATTTACTTGTAGAAAAAAGAATTGTAATACAGAAAATTTAAACTTCTGCTTTTTTGTAATCAATTTTATTATATTATAGAATAATGGAAAGCTCTGTAAAATTTAAGAATATAAAGAAATTAATCTGATTGTGAGAAATAAATTGAACTAAAAAAATTTTGGTTAAATTGCAACTGAAACGAACTGAAACTATTGGTTAAAAATAAAATTAGAATTAGAATAAAATTATTTAAAATTTAAATTTAAAAAGATTAAAATTTTTAATGAATCTAAGATATCTTGTTTTCTGACTTGAAATTATTTAATTATTTATGTATTAAAATTAAACAAAATAAAGTTATTTATGAATATTTCACTCAATTTTGAAGGGAGAGTAATTACAAGTTTATAAGTTTCTTTGTGTATAAGTAGTATTTTTAATAAAAGAATAATGCGACACACACACACACACACACACATGTATATATACTGCTATGACATATATACAGGATATTTATCTGTCGTTATCAAAATATTTTTATAATTTTGGTGATACAAAAAAAATATTTGTTTGAAAGTATCAAATATTATTATAAGTAAATAATTTTTTCAAAATTATTTTGTTTAGGATTTCAAGATCTTTGTCCTTTTTTAAGTAAAATCATATGATTTTATTTACACAATATGATTTTTCTAAATACTCGGCATATGAAAGTAGAGTTATCAAATAAAAGCATAAAAGTATTAAAGTTATCAAAAAATCAATAATTTACGATATATTTTATACTTTCACTTTATCAAATTTTGACAAAATATAAAATATTTCGTAAATTTTTACACTATACTCTTAAGGAGGTTTTTTTATTTTTTACATTATACTTTTAAGGGGATTTTCTAACCTAGAGCACGAAAAAAAGTTACTTTTGAGAATTTTTTTGAAGAAAATTGCTGCGCACTTTTTTTGAAGATTTTACACATCTACTTGCACATATGTATCAATATCAATAAAGCAATAAATATCTATTTATAAATTTTGGTATAATGTTTATTAGTTTTTATGCTACATAAATTTAAAAACAAAATGTAAAAAGACGTAATAAATAATAAACAAAAAACAAAGGGCAATAGAAGTCAGGCGCGGTAAGAATTGCACAAATTAATATTCACTGTATACTATGTCTATAAGTTTTTTAATCCTTTGCCGTACGGGCGATCATCTGAGACCCACAAATAGCAGCGTGATTTTTTGTTTTATAAGCAATACATGATCAATTTTGCAGTTTTTTCTATTCTAGTCTCCTAAGATCCGAATAGTTTTAAAAAAATTATACTTAGTTACAGAATCTTGAGATAATTATTGTTTATACTAAATAATTACCAAAAATATGATTTTTTTTACATTAAATTCATGACAAGAACAAAGATTTGCTAGTTTCTCGTGGAAATAGATCTATAGGTGTATATAGTTTTCGAGGTCGCTGATTACGTTGATAGATTTTCAAAATTCAAAATGGCGGATCCAATATGGCGGATGAAAATTCTGGAAAATTTACAATTCTTATGAAAATAGGTAATAACTTTATGGAGAGAATGCGAGGCGTTATTTTTGTTTTCCTTTTGGACTGCAAGACTTTAATTTGACTTGTAGACTTAAATGCGTTATCGTTTAGAGTTTTATTTATCAGTTTTAAAAGCTGAAGATGACTCGATATAGAGTCGAAACGTCTGAAATAACTTTAATTTATAATGTATTGACACAACTAAGCAACGCTAATTATGTCTCTATTAAAAAACTTTTAGACATAGTATACAGTGAATATTAATTTGCGCACTTCTTACCGCGTCTGACTGCTATTGCCTTTATTTCTTGTTTATTATTTAATTTATTTTCTTGTTTATTATTTAAATTCAGGAGTCCAATACGTTTATTAAAAAGATGTATGTCGATAGTGATCTTAACTGAAACAAAAAATTCATACACAAAAGATTTTTGGTTATTATAAGTTTGGCTATAGTCTGAATTAGAAACTGACAAATGAAAAATATTGCAAATTGTTAAAATTGCGCGTTTTAAGTAATAGTACCGATTTTTTAACAAAATTTTTTTAACTTAACATCTATGAAAAAATAGTTGATTTATAGACAATTCGCAATAATCTTAATTTATACGATTAAAATATATACGTTATATATGTGCAAAAATTGAAGTTGATTGGTTCAGTAGTTCTGAAAAATCATGTCAATCAACTTGAAAAATGTAATTTCCAGACAAACGCTTTTAAATACAGTTTTAATATAAAAAAATGAAATTTTATCTTAAGTCGATAATACCAGGACTATACAATAAACTCTCTTGTTTTAAATCAAATGTAAACATTCTTCCAAGGAAGGAAAAACGGAAAGACTATTATATAGAAAAATATTAGTTTAATAATAACTGCCTTTGAGCACATTGACAGACTGTGTTACAAATTAAAACTTATCTTTGTTATTTTTATAAATATCGGTAAAATCTTTTAATTTACTATAATAAGTTCCTTTTAACATATTTCGAGACTCTAAATTTTAAAAAAGTGTAAAAAAAGAAAACTAAGTTTTAAACTAGAATATTTTCTTAACTCTTAAACTATCAATATGTTCCATGAAGGTAGTAAAAATGTAGTCTAAGAGTTAATACTTTTATGAATAGAATAATGAGATAAATTAATCGATGTAAAGAAAACACATAATGGTTTTTCAAAAAGAGTGCGTAATTGCATATTACAAATTATATATAATTAAATTTCTCTCCTTCGTTTTCCTTATTAATTTAAAAAATGTTTTTTGGGATTAATTGTGTTCAACATAACGGGTTACTTGAGTAAACATATTTGTCGAAAAATAGTTTATTTAAATTAAATTTGTTAAAAAAGAAGAATACTTCGCACATTCTACATTTCTTGAAAAGTCTCTCTATTGGGAGTTCATTTAGATTGAAATGCCAATGTATTGTTACACAATCTTCGGTATTGAATCAGCGATCTTTAAAAAAAAAAGTCTTGCTATTTCATTGCATGTGAATGTACATCCTATCAATCTAAATGTTTTTGATATTGTAAAACGTAAAACTTGTTAAAGTGTAGTGATATAAATCGACAAAGAGCCGAGAACACCGACTACACGAAGATAATGCAAATTTCTTCGCGTCATGCATCGTGACGGGTTGAAGCCCTCAAACAACTAAAAGAAAATATAAAGAAATGAGACAGCGCGGCTCGCAACGCATCCGTCCTCAACCCGTGTCTAACGATGGGAGCCCCGTCGATCCGTCGGTGTTGGAACCGGCATCGCGTTCAAATCAATCGGCTGATGCCATTTCGAAGAAATATTCGGATGCTGACGAAAACGTCACTGAAGTGCGCACCGCGTCGAACGATGATGCCACCATCCCCGCCGCGCATGAATATCTGCGTTGCTTTAACGAGCGTCGTACGAAGTCCGAAAGGTATTTTTTATAATAGGGGAGATTTAGTTATACTTCTCAATTATATTTCTCTTTGTTATATTTTAGAATTAATCTATAAATTGGGTGCACACAATGTACACACAACATACACAATACAAAGAGAGAGAGAGAGAGAGAGAGAGAGAGAGAGAGGAGGAGGAGGAGAAACGGGGAAAGAGGGATGAAATAAAAAGAGAAAGAGAGAGAAGAGAGGGAAGGAGAGAGAAAGAAAGAGAACCAGAGATACCCATACAGCCGATACTCATACCCATCCATACTCATTTCCACTTTCCGCGCGCACACGTTTTGCAAACATTTTTAATAAGTGAAGTTGATGAAGTTAATAATTATGTATTTAATACAAGCATTGAAATGCTCTGCTAATTGTAAATAATTCTTTGTCACGAAATTGAATTCAAGACGAAATCCTAGAAAATCAAGACGAACTCATGAAATTAAATAAAGAATTATAATATATTACGCAATAATACTACACTTAGTGCTACTATATGATTACAGTTTTCGTATGATACATAGATCAATCAGAGAAATCAGGTTAAGTCTATAAAAATGTAAATATTTACTTATAATTTAATATAATTTAAATCTGATATATATAATATAATATAATTTAAATCTGACCTTTATCCTCTTCAAAGTTTCCTACTGCCACTCCACTAAGTTTCCTCCCACTTATACAGCAATTCTACTTTTTAAAATATTTACTTCTTTAAAATTTTTTAAGTGGAAAAATATAAAACTATAATGTAAAACTATACATGAGTCGATCAAAATTTTAAATTTTTTAATTACAATAACAAAAATTCTCAATATTCAAATAAAAAAATAACAAAAACTTTCGATATTAAAAAGATAATTAAGGTAAAGAGTGAGAGTGCGACGCGGTTCTCGGTGCGCAAAAATTTTTTAATTTTTCTATTTTCTTTTATAATTGCTATAAAAGAAATGAAATCTCATAAAAAAGACTGTATAAAGTTAAAAAATGTAAAGTTAAAAAATCAAGTACATAAAACATATTTAAAAATGTACGCAACGTTAACAAAAAGTTAATTGTCCAAAAATAGATAAAAATCTAATTAATCAATACTGTTGACAAAATTAACTCTTAAAAACACTATTAAAAATATTACAGTGTCAAACGAACTTAAAATAAAAATGATGAAGCATAAAATGAAAACTTGACATGCTCATGTTTGCATATCTCTTTCATATATTCGAATAATTCCTAAATTTTAATTTAAACATATTATTGAACGAAATATTATTGATATTTTCTTAATATCTTTTACATATATTCCTGTAAATGTGTTATATATGATAATAATCTTTCTTTAACTTTCATTAAATCATCTTGTTAATACACATATAATTCACATATTGAATGTAGGACGTTTTAATTAAAGGGCATGCCAAGTTTTTATCTTATAACTAAGTAAAGAACCACTAAGAAGGTTAATGCTGGATCTTGGTAATAATATTTATACAATATGTAAATTTAAATTTTTTAATTATAAAAGTTCGAACTGTGCCAAACACGGCTTAAACGCAATCT
The DNA here is from genome assembly GCA_037157785.1 of Cephalotes varians. Taxonomy (NCBI): domain Eukaryota; kingdom Metazoa; phylum Arthropoda; class Insecta; order Hymenoptera; family Formicidae; genus Cephalotes; species Cephalotes varians. Next base: position 170,586 of record JANQDE010000076.1, read on the forward strand.
ATTAAACTAAAGCTAGAATGATAATATCACAAATTATTGATCGTCAAATATGATACTATCCACACTTTGAACATTGCTGTAATTAAAAAATTGAAAATAAATAATATTAAATAATAATAAATATTACTTTTCCATTTTTCATTAATAAATATTATTGAGCTGTATTTCAATAACAATGAGTTTGCAGATATATATTGAATTTTTTTTCATAATAAATTTTGGTGTAGAAAGTTCGCTCTCGAAATTTGTAACCTTATCTTAACCAAGATCCAAAATCTCGACTGTATTGACAGTTATTTGTTTATTTTTAATTTTGAAACACTTCGAACATTTGTTGTAATTGAAAAATTGAAAATAAATAATGATTATTGATTGAAATAGTGATTTACATACGTGATCTAGTTAATGTTATTATTGTTTGTTACAAACCTTTCGCTTTTCAACATTTCTTTCTTAATATTATATACATATTTAGTACTAGTTATTGTGATAAATATTATCACAAGTCTCAGTAATTGAATTAGAAAAGATGTCCGCCCCGGAAAGAGATTCAAATCCTGACTGAATCCTGAAGATAATATATTTTTTGCAATAAAAACTCTTTGCAGTTTCTAAGATACTGATAGCTCAGGATACTCATGTTTGACGATCTATATAATTTGTGATATTATCATTTTAGCTTCAATTTAATTGCGTTTAAATCCGATGATTTGGCGCGCAGTTTGAACTGAAAAATTTAAGAGTGCCTTCTATTTAATGACACAAGTCGGCACAAACATTATTCTGTCTTTCTTGATATCAAATGAATAACAAAAAGACACTTGTGTCAACCTGTATCACTAAATGGAAGGCATTCTAAATTTATATTTATATTACTATTGTTGTTGTTGTTGTTGTTATTATTATTACTATTATTATTGTTATTGTTATTGTTATTGTTATTGTTATTATTGAGCGATCGGGACCCCGGATATTGAGCTTTAACATGTAGATCGTTCATCAAAAATTGGGTATATTTCCTGCGGAGCTCAAATTCAAGCTTCACCGCAGAGTGAAGTGGACTAACAGTATATATATATATATATATAATTAATCTATTTCTTTTATACTGTAATTGGAATTGTTTTAGAAAGCAATTTTTTTCTAACTTTTTATTCTTAGTCTCTATACAATTTTATTCTTTTTAGCAGATTATTTGGAATAAATTTGGATAACGGATATAAGAAATAATATAATATGTTATATATTTTTGTTAAAATAATATTTTTATATCAATATTTGTACTTACATATATTATTACTATTAAATACTTGTATTAAAAATAAAATTGTTGCAAATTACTTGTAAAATTCTGTTTAACTAGATGAAGAAAAGCGTTATCCAATTGTGAGTGACTGGGCTTCCACGAAAACATAGCACCCAGATTTGAGTGATGTGACGGTTAACGTGTTAATCGTATTGATGATTCTTTATTTTGTTATGTGACGTGGTCTAATTGAAGTTATTATTTTTTCTTTATGCTTTATCTTTTTTAAGTTTATTTTATACTATAATATTTTTTAAATTATTTTTAAGATTAAATTTATCAATAGTTCTTGGCTAATTAAGTTAATCTCATCCATTTTTAGACAATTAATTTTTTATTTAACGTTGGATACTTTTAAATTTCTATATACTTAATGTACATCCTTTGTAAGATATTTTTTATAAATAATACATTAATATGTATTATATTTAACTTTATTTGCTTATATAAGATTATGTAAAATAACGTAAACATATAAATATACGTAAATAAACATGTGAACATTATATTAACATTAGAGAAGTATGAATATACAAGGTTTAATCAAGATAAAGTTATAAATTTCGAGCTTTCCACGCTAAAATGAAAAAAAATTTATATCAATATATGTTCACAAACTCACTGTTATTGAGATATACTTTAAAATATTTATTAATGGAAAATAAAAAAGCAATTTATTATTATTTAATATCATTTAGTTTCAATTTTTTAATTACAACAAATGTTCAAAGAGTTTCAAAATTGAAAATAAGTAATACTGAATAATAAAATATTAAATATTAATATTATTTTTTAAATTTCTCATTAATAAACATTTTGAATTGTATCCCAGTAACAGTGAATTTGCGGATATATGTTGATATGAACTTTTTTTCATGTTATGGTATTGGGAGCTTGTCTCCGAAATTTATAACCTTATTTTACATCCTGTATAAATGTATAAAAATATTTTTTAAAGCTTATTTAAGTTGTCTGAAATTATTTCTAGTAATTATGAAATTCTACAAAAAATTTGTTTGAATAAAAAATTGTTTTTTTTTTTTTTTTTTTTTTTATGTATTGGATGTACGCGAAAAATGTTCAATTCGCGGCATCTCTTCTCTATGACAAAGAAGAAGTTTATTGAAAAAATGAAAACGCGAATGAATTGCATTGAAAAATTTAAATTGCACATTTTTTACTCGCTACTGTATACAAAGTGTTCCATTTTAAATAATGCATTAATATTTCTCGAAAACTATAGTAGATACGGAAAAATGTTTCAAACAAGAGTTGTTTGGAGATATAAGAAAGTACTATTGACCTTGGGTGTCGTCAAGATCACATCGATTTTTTTAAATGGAACATCATATTTTTGATTCCAGAATCTAATAGCTGATAGCAAAAGCTTTTCAAAACACTATAATGAAGTTCATTTTCATTAAGTGTTCCGAGTTCATTAAGTCTTTCCGAGTTATGAGATTCGAAAGTTACAGTTCTTCAGCATTAGCACCGGAACCTTAAATTTATTTCCGGGTTTTTAATTCTTTGGCAAAATTATTCAAAATTATTGCTGAAGAATGCGTCGCTTCTTGCATCGAAGATTCCCTCAGAAATGGATTGGACGTGATGGACCTGTAACATGGCTATCACGTTCTCCGATCTATCTTCTCTTGATTTTTTTTTCTGGGATTCATTAAAAGACATGTTTGTTGTTTTTGCACGAGCGCCGACAACGAAAAATGACGTGAAAGAACGAATATCACAAGCATGTCAAAAAGTTACTAGAAATTTGTTATTGAATTTAATTCAGCATTACGTTTTTTGGCTACAACGATGTTCAGGGAAACGTTTTTGAGCATTTATTAAATTCTTAATACGTTTATTTTTAGTTCATTTTTTATGTACATAGTGTGTACTATAACACTAACAGCATGAGAAAGCACCTCGATGTGAAAGGTAATTTAGGGTTCCGGTGTTAATGCTAAAAACTATTACTTTCGAGTCTCATAAACAATGGAAAGTACTTAATGAAAATGAATTTTATTATAGTGTTTTGAAAAGTTCTTGCTATCAGCCATTAGATTCTAGAATCAAAAATATGATGGTCTATTTAAAAAAATTAAAGTGACCTTAACCTGACCTTAATAGTTGCTTTAATTCGTTTGTCACCGATTAGTTGTTACTTTGTGAAATTTTATAAAATAAGTTTTAAAGAAATATTATCAATTACGATGTAACAAACATAATTCTAGAAATACAATAAATAAATATTGTTTTATTTTACGTTTAACTATAGAAAATGATAAATATTATCTATTTAGAAGAATGTAGTTCAACATTGGTTATTAAATCACGAAGATAATATTTTTGTAACATGTCGTTTTATGCCATATTATTTATTATAAAATATATGGTGTAATCTGCTCAATTTAATAATTAATCCAATCTCCTATCAAAGAGGAAAAGAATTTTGTGACACAACTTTCTTTATTAATGCATATTTAATATGAAAAAATCAAACTTTAAACTACAATAATCAAACTTTCTTTTATTATTTTATAAATTATTACTTGATATAAACTAAGTCTTGGTAAAGTAGATAAATTTTGAAAACTTATTTGTGGAAACACACTAGTAGTTGCCTGTAATATCCAAATGTCTTAAAAAAGAAATAAAATAAACTTATTTTTTTTTTAAGAAGCTGTATAGGTATTTAAATTAACTGAAAATATATATCTTTATAATTGAAATAAAAAAAATATGCTAAAAAAGATTAAAAATAAAATAAGTTAATGAAAGATTGTACTAACGTGAAATAGTTAAGTAAAAGATGTGAAAATGACACATATTTTCTAATGGAAATTCAAAAGAAATAAGAATCAATATTACTTTATCTTTTTATTAATATTCTGTATTTTGTACTTTGATGTGAAAAAGTTTCTAATAAAAAAAGAATTTGTAATATCACAAATATCATGAGGGAAAAAATTCTTGTGTTCTGATGCATATGCATGAAATTTGGAAATAATTCCAAAAAATAAAGAAACGAAGATAGAGAAACTTAGTTTTCAATTTGATAATCTTCAAAAATATATATATTTTTTTTTTATGTATAAGATTGATATGATAGCGCGAATCGCGTCAGGTGATATCGGATGTATTGTATATTAAAAGATATTACATATCATGATATTATATATTATGTTATATGTTATATATATTATATATATCTTAGTACTAGTATAGTATATATATCTAGTATAGTATATATATCTTAGTATGTACATATATATATATATATATATATATGTATATATATATAACATCTTAATCTTTGGTAAATTGTTTAAGTTATATTATAGTAAGTAATAAGCTACATAAATTGCTAACAATTGACTATAGAGTCGGTTCCAGTGATTGCGAGCCATCTGGCACATTTCCCGGGAACTCGGCCGGCAGTTCATCGAATAGCAGCCTTTCAACGAGGAGTTTGGACAGTCCTAGTACCAGTTTGGAGCAAGTACATCCAACCTCATCGGCGACAAACGCATCAACTTCGTGGGACAGCGATGTCGATGTTGAAGCTGATCCACCAGATTGGAGTCAGGCTGTCACCGAAGACATTCTCGCACAGCTCAGCAATTCCGAGAAAAAAAGACAAGATGTTATTAACGGTGGGTAGTCAACTTGCTGCAATTTAGAGAATTTAGAGAAATTACTTTTGTGATTTTTTTACTTCCTATGAAAAAATCGAAAATAAACTGCTTTACTAATTTATACTTCTACAATAGGAAATTGAGAAGTAAATTAAAAATTGAATAATTGTATATACATTTTGAATTTTTGAATTGTATTGTTGGAGTACTAATATTGTTATTTAAATGATAATGAGATTATTTCTTTTATCTTTTCAATGCTATATTTGTCTTATATGCACATTTTGTGACATTAAAGTCTTTTCTTTTTTTTTTTTTCAGAATTGTTTCACACTGAACGCTCTCATGTTCGCGCATTGAAAGTACTTTCACACGTCTTCCACAAACCTTTATTGGAATCCCAAGTGCTGCCATTAGATCAGATTCAGTTGCTTTTCTCTAATCTGGACGAAATGTTGATGATACATTCACACTTTAATCAAGCGATGAAACGAAAGAAAAAGGAAAATCCGTGCGTAGGCGACGTAGGCGAACTTTTGCTAGAGATGTTTGACGGTGAAGCTGGTGAAATCTTCGAAAAGGCTGCGTCGACGTATTGTGCTAAGCAGCAAGTTGCTCTAGATGCTCTGCGCGATCGTCGACGTAAAGATTCCAAGCTAAATGCCTTCTTGAATGAGGTGGAGGCAAATCCATTATGCCGCCGGCTTCAATTGAAAGATCAAATACTTACCGGTATGCTGCGACTCACAAAGTACCCATTGCTCTTTGAAAACCTCGCTAAGTACACGCCGGACAATAATGAAAAAGAGAAAGCAGCTATATTGCGCAGCCTTGAGCGTAGTAAAGAAATCCTGAGTCGTGTGAATCAGGCAGTGAAGGAGGCCGAGGATCATCAACGACTCACAGAGATTCAACGAACGATCGATCGATCAGCCTTTGATAAGTTTGATCATCCGACCGTGCAAGAGTTCAAGAATCTTGATATCACAAAGCGCAAGTTGATTTATGAGGGTCCGTTGCAGTGGCGGCGTACTGAGCCAAATCGATCGATGCCAAATCGTTCGGTGCCGAAACCAGTTGATCTGCATGTAGTGTTACTCGATGATACAATCTTCTTTCTGCATCGGCAAGATGATAAGTATCTGCTTAAGTTTATCAATACGATCAACCAGGCAGGCAATTCTGTGCTGAGTCCGATTGTCAAGTTGTCCACTGTACTGGTGCGACACAATGCCGCTGAGAAAGATTCCCTCTATCTTGTCAACACTTCGGAGAATGGTGCGCAGATGTACAATCTAGTTGCACCATCTTCGGCAGAGCGCAAACTCTGGTGCAAACATATTTCCGAAGCTGTGGAGGCCTACAAAGCACGTCAAGGCAGAAGATCAACGCCGTCTGCTACATTGGCAGAGGAGCCAACGCACGTGATAGAAGACGTATCGCATTCTGGAATTGAAGCGGATGGCATAACTGTCGAGAAAGATCAGTCGCAGGATCGAGAATTGAGAGATCTTGGACAAAATACTGCCGATATGCAAGAGCATGATGAAGAAATGCCAGAAACCACTGTCACCACGGAAACTCCTACAACTGAACATACGCAACAGCGGATACAATCAACTGATTTGCCAACGACAGGTTGTATTATATTTATCAAATAGATAGGTTTATTTTGTAATTAATAGATGCAATAACTTACAATCAAATTTTGCCAAAAACTTTTAACATCTTTTTTTTTAACTTTCTAATTTTCTTAATATTTCCCTGCTGTTTCCTTGTGACTTTATTTGTTAACTTCATGATTAAATCATAGAGAAAATATAAACATTTATAAAACAGCTAAACGTAGCATTTAAGATGGCATTTTGATCTAGAAAATAATTTTCAAAACAAATTTCATAAGAATACTATTGAACATAAAAATGTAAGGTTTGGAGTGAAAATCATAATGATTTTATACACAATGTCCTATATAACTTTATCTTTTCTATTCAAATGGACACTTCCTATTCACAATGGATTTCCACATTTATGGATTATATATAGAGTTACAAACCCAATAAAAGATGCATATCTTAAGTTTATTTGTCAATAATCAATGTAAAGATATCCACTCTATGAAGAAAAATGCATTTCAAAATGACTAAAATATCAATATTTCTTGTATTATTTTAAAGAAAAATACATTGTTTCCTGCATATTTTAAGTTATATAAAATGATTTTATGTCTAAATGTCTCGAACTAATTGTAAGTTGGATATATAATCCTCTTCTGATCTGAATAGTTAAAGGCGGATGATCAAAAAAGTTTTTTAAAGGACTTGGCATAAACCGCTCAGTTCTGAACATAAACGGTCATTTTTAGCAAAAATGATTTCAAGTAGATGCACATATCAAACATTCAGTATAAGAAACAACTCCAAAATGATCTTTATAATTCATATTTTTCGTAAAATATTTTGCATAATATACTTGATAAGATAATTTTTTTGTTAATATTGTAGTAAGTTTTAAAAAAATGGCCGATTTTTTAAGTTAAATTCTAAAATCTAAAATATCTCTAAATCAGCAAATCAATAAATGAAACATAAACTGCACTCTCCTGCCATTCAATATGCCCCCGGTAAAGCTACAAATCTCGCGGACCGGACAAAATCTTTTATCAAAATTTTCGCATAATTAGTTGCGATAGTAAAAGCAAAAGCGAGAGTCTAAATAATGCGAAAGCGAATATTTGTTACAACTCTAGTATATAATACACACGCACACACACACACACACACACACACCTAGGTATATACACGCACACGTGCATGTATTTGTAAAAAATTAATAATATTGAAAAATATTGACAAATTAATCTTTTGATATATGTTTAGAAAATAAAAAAATAGTTTTAATATTATTAACGTTTTTTTTTTTTTTTTGTTACATATAGGTACGGCAGAGCCTCTACGAATGGTCACATGTACTCAGCTCTCATTAATAGATCCGTTGGAAGTTCATGTCGAAGTACCACCAGTACACGTTGCAGAACCAGTTCTTACGCCAATAGGTACTTATAAGCATATTTCTTCAATAATTTTAACTTATTTTATCATAATTTTTTTAAGCAGTAATTATTAAATGCTAATTACATTCTATAAAGCTCTTATGTATTTTTAATAGTATTATTACAAAATTTATTGGACATATGTATATATATTGAATAATATATTAAAATATAGAAATGTAAATAATAAATGAGATCTTCGCACATTTAGATATTGTATCCTTAAAAAGAAAATAACAGATTTAACGAAAAATGCAATTTTAAACGAAAAAATTACAATATGTTAATTAATCGTATAATTAATATGATTGATTCGAAATCTAATTTTTGAAACTTTTTTTTCATCATATCATTGTTTCGATGATATTCGCTTATAAATCAATCAAGTTAGAAAGTGACGTTCGGACTGTTGGCTGTTGTAGTCATGTTATGACGATAATCTAGTACCTCGGATATGATCAATATAAGTGCATCCAATCTCAGAATCTGTAATGTATCCATAACTAACGAGTTAACATCACAAAGAGCGAATTCGAAATAATTAATCTTGTTTTTACTGGTGAGGCAACCTTTTTATTTTGCCTTCACTGGCCGGATGACCTTTTCATCTTACCTTCACTGGCCGGATAATCTTTTTATCTTGCCTTTACTGGCTGGACAATCTTTTCATCTTGTCTTCACTAACCGGACAATCTTTTCATCTTGCCTTCATTGGCTGGATAATCTTTTGATCTTGTCTTTACCGACTTATTTTTTTATCTTGCTTTCATACTGTTTAGATAACCATTTAATACATCCTTCAAAAGATTAGCTTTTTATCTTGTTTTCACATGTTGGATAACCTTTCGATCTTGTCCTCACTGACTGGATTTTGATCTTGCCATTTTGGCTGGATAATTTTTTGATATTTTGTTTTCGTGAAGGTAAATCTGATAGAAGATTCGCAATTAGCTAGCCAAAAAAATCACAATATAACAGTACCCATAGAAATGAATGATTGTTCCAGTATTTGTGTCCGCCATATTATATCCACCATCTTAAATTTTTAAAATCTGACATTATATTCTTAATCAGCAACTCAAAGAAATGGTACCGATTTTCGAAAAAATTTACCAGAAATTTGTGCTATAAAGCATTGTTAGTATCATATTTTTTTAGGAGTTGATGACGCGCTATATTTCTGAAACTAATCGTTCAACGTAAAACTTTTTTGTGATTAATGTGATTAATCTTATCAACCATAAGCTATCATGTGGCATAAAATTCGATTTCAAAATTGAGAACTAAAAACCGGACAAAAAAATCCATCTTTTTGGTTTTTTTTATTCTATTATCTCTATTCGTTCAAAAATTGTTTAGAAGTCTTGGCACTTACCGAATTCCACTTACTTACACATTCACGCACACACACACACAAAATGTCTCACAGAATTTACGTAATATTGTGATTTTTCTGATTAATAAGATGTAATTTGTGTGGCGATGAAACAAATTTTCAATTGTATAAATAAACCATAAAAAATAAATATAAAAAATAAATCATGAATATTTAAAATTTTTCAGAATGCTTGAGGCGTAAGGATGAAATAATCAAACAAGCTCTACTCGAAAAGCAATTATTGATGGCGGATATATTAAATATCCCTAAAGAAGATTTTGAACATGTAGCAGATATAGCATCTGAACCATCCACTGTGGAAAAAGAACCCGTTGAACTCATACTTGCTGCTATTAACCAAAGTATTTATTATTAATATTAAGATGCAAATTTAGTTTTAGTAATTAACAAAAACTTGTTATATGATATTTACTTTATATTATAATATTATATTGTTGAGAAAGTAGAAATACATAATATAGTTATTATAATATATTTTTTAAATTTATTATTTATATATAATTCTTAATTAGAAATATATGTACACACACACACACACACAAAATAAATTTAAAGGACTTAAAAATGGAATATTTGTTACTTGTAAAATCTTTAGAAAACATGAAATTCTCATGGAATTTTTTTTATTTGGAGAAATCAAAGAATTTGGAATTTTGGCGAAATTTCAAAATTCTCTTCAGATTTAATTTTTATTTAGAAAAGTTATATATTTAATATAAAATTATTATATAATTTTTTTAAATTTTTTGATAAATTTTGTTTTGATTTTTTATAAGTTTGTTATTTGAAATATTTGTCTTTATTATATAAAATTCTATTATATTTATGAATTTTGTTACATTTCTTGAAAATAAAATTGAATATTTTATTTATAAAATGTTTATTTTATGAAAGTTATATCTATTCTTTTCCAAACTTAATACTTCAAATTTAATACTTCAAAGTGTTTTTGATTTTTATACCTAATTATACAAATAAAAAAAGGACATTAAGAAATCTGAATAATCAAATTCGTTTTAAGTTTGTATCTAAAAATATTCAAATATTTGGAAATTTGAACAAAGTGTTTGGAAATCAAGAAATTTTCATAAAATTTTTTTTAAGATTTGAATAAGTACTCTGGAATATTAAAAATTCTTATTTATTTATTATTTATTTAATCTAGAAAAAAGATAAAAAAAGAGAAGAAATATTTTGTACATTTTAATAAATAAAAAACATCAATTAATAATGTTATATTAATTATTACTGATATGTACAAAAAATTGATAATATTTGTTTTTATTATTTATGGAATAAGTTTACACAACGTTATGGATTATTTATGGAATGATATCAACAATATAGTATTATTTATGAAATAAGTTTATACAAAGTTTGCACAACATAACGCACTTATTTTACCTTTGTTTCGCAGCTGATCAATTGATGGGAATGCTGAATTCTGCGTTAAATGTAAGCGAGACAGAAACAATATTTGCATCACGTGGATCATCGACATTATCAACTCTTGCGTGTGAAGCTACCGGTTGTCCTTTGCTACGAAGTCACTTGCATCCTCAGCAATCAATCATGGGAATAATGCAGCCGATTTGCGATTATCTCACGTCCCAACTCTCACAACTGTCACAACTTCTGGTAAATATGGTCATTATTTATTTTATAATATCTTAAATTGAAAGATATTAGCTTGGGATTTGATGATTTTATAAGAAATCGTTTATGAACAGTCTATGCTTATTAGAATTTTTTTTTTTTTTTTCAGAATTGTATTTTTTATCAAATCCTAGGCTATAATATATATCTTATCAAATATATCTTGTATTCTTCTGTTCTTGTATCTTCTTTATTTACTGTAAGTTCTACAGGATGTCCATTAAATGGGATAGGAACCGGAGTTGGGAACATGAAAGAAGTCAAAGAGAACAAAAAGTTTTATACCATTTTACAATTTTCGCAATAGTTAACGAGTTATTAATTATTAAAAATTGCCGTAAATAAGCCCTACTGCTTAATGCAAGCGCGCGACGAGAGTGCGGTCGCCCAGCCATCGAGATTGCTAGATGCATGGGGAGTTGCTTATTACAAACAGCAATGACACGAGCGGCGCGTAACGCTGGATCGCCGTTCTGAACTATAATAGTTTCTCGTCTTCTTCTTATCACAAAATAAAATTTTCTAATAGCATAGAAAAATATTTTATGTGTATATATGTAGATGTACATGCATACATGCATGTCACAGAAAAATATCAATTCCACTACTTATAAAAGCAATTACGCAATTTACTTTTTTTCTTTTAGTATGTAACAGTTATCTTTAACAAAGAATTTTTTTTGAAATTAAAGAATTTTCCTTGAAATTTTTTTTAAGAAAGAAATTTTTTTGATAATAGTTTTAAAATACACTAATTATTTTACTTGAAACAAATAATTTATTTAACATTTTTCTCTGTATGTACATACGCATACAAATTACATACTGTAAGGTACTTGAATTAAATAAATATTACTTATTTCAAATATTTCATAAGTTTACATATCTGCAAATCTTAAGTTTAGTCAATTTGTTTTAATGTAATATTCTTAATTAATGTAATATATTAAGAAAAACGAATATTCGATTTGCTCATTATTAGACTTTTCTTCGATAAAATTTTATAATATTTTTCGAAAGAACATAAATTCTTCTTTCGAATACATGATAGCACATTATCATTTTCTTGCCATAGAAAGGAAAAATAATTATTTTTTGGCTTGCAATCTTACATCACAGCCGATTATTATTCATGTATGCACACGCAGAAAAATGTCATTCTAGTGCTAAGAAAATTATTTAATTTAAGTTTTCTTCTTTTCAAGAAAATATTCTTTGTAAAAATAACCGTTACTTACTTAAAGGAAAAAGGTAAATCGAATAATTGCTTTTTTAAGCATACACGTACATTTTAAGCATGCATGTACACATCACAAATTTTAGAAAAAACTCATTATGTCCTCGAAAAAAGAATTTATATTCTTCCGTAGAATATTATAAAATTTTATCGAAGAAATAATGTGCAAATCAAATATATATAAATAAATTTGTTTTAATTTAATATTCTTAATTGAAGACTTAATCTTAAGATTTGCAGATATATGAACTTATGAAATATTTGAAATAAATAATATTTATTTAATTTAAGTAACTTACAGTATGTTGTGTGTGTGTATGTGTGTGTGTGTGTGTGTGTGTGTGTGTGTGTGTGTGCGCGTGTGTGTACACATAAAAAGAAAAAAAAATGTTAAGTAAATATTATTTGTTTCAAGTAAAGTAATGAGTGTATTTTAAGATTATTATCAAAAAAATTTCTTTCTCAAGGAAAATTCTTCAAAATAAAGATTTAATCGCTCGTTTATTTGCTAAGCAAAAAAGAAAAAGAAACGGCCAAAGACAAGCTATATTAGATTTCAAAATTTATATTGTTTTCTCAAACTTTATGTTGTTTATTTAAACATTAGCATACGTTTCGACTATACATAGTCTTCTTCAGTTTTAATAAAAATATGACAATTATAATAACCGTTATGACATGATGCCTTAGTAAAAATTAATAAATAATAAGTCCGGATATGTGTAATTAAGGTCACCGGACGCAACGAGAGCCATGTCAGATATTCGATACAATAATAGAGTTAAATTAACATACAATTTTTTTAATCCGCAATATAAAATGTTCGGAATCCTTGGAAGTCCATGGTGTGGTTAAATCCATTCATCGGTTGGAGGCGAGAACAGAGTTTTGTCCGGTATGATAAAAAGGAATTTTTTCGTCCAATGGAAATATAGTCTGATCATAAAATATAAAGCATCAAATTATGTCTGTGATAAAAGGAAATTAAATAATAAACAAAAAACTAATGAGAATATAGAATAATTGAAAAGAATAAAAATTTAAAAATATATTTGTTATGTGAAAGACAATTGTTAATCAGTTAAGACAGTATAATCAGAGAACGAAAAAACTTACATGATATAAATAGTTTCGAAAATTAGTGTCTAACAGTCGCGTATATCTCTTTTCCTTCAACGTGTCCTGGGAAAGACTGTTCGCGAACCGTTAAGTGTGAGTCCATAAATAGATAAATTAAGTGTATTCAGATATTGTATTATATTTAAAATTGAGTTTGGGTAAGTTCGTGCAATATGTTGAAATAAGATCTATTCAACATTTCGGTGTCTTTTTTACAATTTATACCATTTTTCTGCTCTTTAATGTATCATTTCCGATATTATTCTCTTGTGAAAAAAAAAGGTTCGGTATCCAATATTTTAGCTTTCTCCTAATCAAATGTGTGGTTGAGGTTTTTTATGTGTTCAGAAACAACCGAATGTTTTGAGGGATCTAATCTCACATTATTGATATGCTCTTTAATTCTAGTGTTGAATTGTTTTTTTGTTTGCCCCACGTAGAAGGCATCACAATCCTTACAAAAAATTCTTCAATTTTAAAGAAAATTCTTTGTTAAACATAACTGTTACTTATTTAAAAAAAGATAAATTGAGTAATCGCTTTTGTAAGCAGTGGAATTGATATTTTTCTATGCCATGCATGTATGCATGCATATCTACATACATACATATACACAAAACATTTTTCTATGCCATTAGAAAATTTTATTTTCTGATAGAAATAAAACGAGAAACTATCATAGCTAGAACGGGGGTTTACCATTATGCGCCGTGCGTAGCCATTGCCGCTTGTAATAAACAACTCCCCGCGCGCTTAGCAATCTCGCAGAGCGACCGCATCTCGTCGTGCGCTTGCATTAAGCAGTAGGTCGGGCAATTTTTTATACGGCGATTTTTAATAATTAACAACTCGTTAATTATTGCGAAAATTGCAAAATGGTATTAGACTTTTTTCTCTTTGACTTCTAACCCCGGTGCCTACCCCAGATTAAACAGATTTAACAGATACCCTGTATAAAATTAGAGCTGTGCATGCATAGATGTGTTCATACGTGCGTGCGTACATGATTTACTTCTAATAAAATAAACGAAATTTTATTCCGTTAAACAATGAATTTTATGATCATGATGTAACTTTTTTTTTTATAAAATCAGAAAATTTAATTGCACCTAGCAAATTTATTTTCATATATTATATGTGCAATATCATTGTCTTTTTCAATATTACCAAAATTTTTGTTAAACAATTTTTTAAATAATTTAAAACAAGCTGTTTTTCGAAGCTCAAACTTATCATGGGTATCGGAATTCGAAAAAAAGAAACTCACAATTACGTAGTTTGATATAAATAATTAGAACATTTATACAAGAAAATAAAACAAAAAAAGTATCAAGAGATACGGTAGTGTCTCGCGCCAAATTCACGCGTAGCGCGTGTATCTTTTTACTACTAGTATTTTAAGGTGTAGCAGCGCCAAGTTTTTTTTTTTTTTTTTATTAAATTAATTTTTTTATTAAATATTTTAATTTTTTAAATAGTTTATATTTTTATGTATTTATTTTTTCAATACATTGTATTCATAATCTTTTCTTAAATTCCACTTGGCACCGTTTCCTAATATCGTATTTTTTTATAGAAAGTATGTATACGACAGTCCAGCCGACTGTTTTTTGAAAGATAAAATTATTGTTCCGTTTTGATTGCGAAAAGAGCGTACTTGGCGCCTTTTTTTTTAAAAAAGATAATTTTTGATAGATTATAATATACATGCGGATGCGGCTATTGCAAATATATATAACAAATGTATGTAACAGTGTGGAGACAGATACAAAGAATGACGGACATATTCGTCCTTCTCAATCTTTTTCCTCCTTCTCTTCATCCTTCTCTCCACTTTCTCATCCTTATTTTCCTCCTTGTCTTTCTTCTTTTTCTCTTCCTCTTCGTTCTCCTTCTCATTCCTACCCTTGTTCTCTTTTCCTCTTCTTTTTCATCTCTTCCACTTTTTTCTCCACTTTTCCCTTTTCTTCTCCAGCTAACAGTTTACTTAAGGATATTAAGCTTGTTGATTTAAAGTTGGATTTAAGAGTAGCTGAGTCCAGATCTAAGATTTGTGATGTGAAGGCGGCGCGAATCAAGTGGAAATTTCAAAGTAACGGAACAAACGCAAAAGACATGGGTTAATGTGCTTCTAATAGTGCATACTGCGCGAATCTCAAATGTAATTTTAGTATTTTGCAAAAGGCTGCCGTCGTGAATCTATATATTTATCGGTATGTTTGCCGATTTCCTGAGTGCAAAGAAATCCGTGCCTTTCTGGCCAATGATTTCCGCAGATCTGCATAAAATAAGATAATTAAGATTGTTATGGTTGGCGCGAATGAAATGCGGTCACAATGGATTCTTTTTTTAGCCTTTATAATATTAAGACTTGATCGCTTTGACATACAAGTTATTAAAATAGAAAATATTCTTATTCAACGGTGACGTTAAACTATTGTTCCAATTTGTCTTTGATATGTAAAAGAGATTCGTGTAAGGAAGTTTAAAGTTAGGGGGATCATATCCTCGTGACCATCTTTTGCAAGAATGTTAACAATTTTATTGCCTCTAATTTCTCTGTGCGAAGAAATTCATATAAACTGAATACCCTTGAATATTTGAGTACAAATTCTTGTGTTGAAACACGAAATCTTGTGTTCGGTTGCTTTCAGTTTGGCTTTAATAGGCTACATAATAATAAATTTACGTTGTGACAAGGGAATAAAAAGGGCTACTTTCGAAATTCATAAAAATAAAAATTTTGAGTAAACCCAAGTCAAAAAATATGTAATATTGTAAATGGCCTATGTTTCACAATGAATATCGAGACTTAGGAAGAGGCGTTGTGTAATAATCTTACACGGGGATTAGGTGAGGCAAACAAATCCCACAAATTTACCAGATTCAGTATAAAATCCAGTATAAAAGATGATTATATTCTTGATGATGTGACCAAAGGTTTGTTCAAAGATATGACTGAGTAGGAATCTTTTCAAGTTAGTCTAAGAAGAGTCTTATGTTGGATAGAACAAACATGTATAAGGATGAAGGAATGTAAATAAGTAGGAAGACAAATGATTTAGTGAAACTTGTATTTGACATGGACAACATTTTGAAATATACTGGAGAAAGCGCTCTGTCTATAAAGCTGCTTTGTTTAGATTGAGATGTATGAAATCAGAAATGCATTCGAGAAATGAAATAATGAGTCGCTATTTACAACAGGGTGTTCTAATATAAACATAGTTTTGATAAAGTATTTTGCAAGATATCAGGTGCAACCTGAGAGGAAGCTCTTTGGTCAAATATAACATTAATAAAGGTGAAGAAGAGGAGGCTGAAACGGGCGATTCTTCATTAGAGTCAGAGATGAAGAAAGAAAAAACGACCTTATTATTAGGGGAAGAGGCCTACCTTCGGGGTCACTGGAGCATTTTGGCCAAGGATTGGCACGACAATCCTAACCGATTTTCTTTCCGGAGGCGATTTAGCTACAGCAGTGGGAGATACTCGCGCCCATGCCTGCGGATAGTTGTGAGCGGAGATAAAAGCCGTCGTCGCATAGGGAACGGGAGGAGAAGAAAAAGTAGTGTTGTTAAGACTAGCTAGTATACTGTATCGATTAGACGTAGTAAAATTAGGCATATTAAATTCGGACGGATCATGGAACGATATCGTGCTACTTCCAAACAAAGGGAAGTTATTAAATTGGCTATTAAATTCATATTTTCTGAAGATAGACTTCAAATGACATTAACGCTGATACAAATTATTCCAAGAATTTATTTATTGGGTGTAAAGAACTTATGGAAAGTGTTGGGATGGGACATCTAAATCGCGTTGAGCTTCATTGCGACTGTCAGAATTGCCATTGGTAGTTTTATGGAAAACATTATTATGATAAGAACGCGAGTTATGTGATGCGTAATCGTTATTGCCGTTGTCAGGCAGGAACTGTAGCACATCATAAAGGTTATAATTCACAAATTATAATCCGAGAAAGACACTGACTGAGGTTCGTTATGACAGTATTGTTAGAACGATACATTGAATCTGTAATTCGAAGTAAGTCGACAGAGATGCATAAAAGTCTATCGGAGAGACAGACATAAAGATAAAGCGCGGGCTTCTAAAATAGAAATGTTTTCGATAGCGCAATGGTATAAATTTATTTTGTTTTATATAGGCAAAGCAGTTAGAGGAGGGATAGGGGCTTTCCCTTGTAATTCAAGTGGCGAGAGCATTTCATTTGGGTTAAGAGCTCCACAGCGAATGCACTAATTTGTCTCTACAATTGGCGCTTATGTGGCCAAATCTAAAACATGTAAAATAGATTTGTATTATATGCACAATATAAAGGGATACAGACAGTTTAATCTTATACAGAGCTACTAATTTGG
Organism: Cephalotes varians; assembly: GCA_037157785.1. Classification (NCBI taxonomy): domain Eukaryota; kingdom Metazoa; phylum Arthropoda; class Insecta; order Hymenoptera; family Formicidae; genus Cephalotes; species Cephalotes varians. The sequence goes on from JANQDE010000076.1 coordinate 188,375, forward strand.
GAAGGAATTGACCTTCAAATCTCTCTAAGAATCGTTTTTGAGAAAACAAATTTAATCTCGACTTACGATTGAATCGACTTTAGCCCTACATCGAATAGAGATAATTTTAACCGGGATTTTAATGTAATCTAGGAAATCTTGCTCAGAAATTTTATTTGAGATGTTCTTAATGACGTCTATACGCAACTTTAAAAGAGGGAATAAAAGTGATAAAGTTCTTTTCCGTGAGAATAGAGTGATCTATAAAGTTATTGGTCACACGTAAGTTTTTTATTTCAGCCGTAATTTTATTCCTTCCAATTTTTTTTGATGTCAATGACATCTTTTTTTACAGCATTATTAATTAATCTGCTGATGACCAGGGAATGTAGTGGATAGCTATTGTTTGTTCAGCGTGCTGGATGTGTACTGTAAAAGGGAAGGGACGATCCTGGCGATATTAGCTACTATCTTCTTGTTAAGGGAGAAACTTATTGATGGGATATTTTGTCTCTGCCGCTGTTTTTCTGAAGCGCCAATGTGCATTCTCGTTCAACTGTTCACTCATTGAACTGTTCACAAAGAAACTCGTTGCCAGTAGTTTGAGAAGAAGGCTGATGAATATGCAAGGGATAGAATATGTGAGAGAGAGAGACTCCTCACTACCGATCAACAATCTTCTTTATTATCGAGCGCGGATATATTATTATTATATCATCTGTCTTGTTATTTACATGATTTACCGACATATTTGAAATAAGATTCTGTAGACATCAATCTATAATCAAAGGAGTGGTGAGTGTATGCCCCCTGAGTTTCTGTCTGCTCTTTGTTTCTTATTTTTCATTTTTGCGGTCATATCTGGATTATTTTTACTTTTTAGGTAATTGTTGACACGCCACGAAGAGCTACTTACGCTGAGTGAAAATTCAGACCATGACCGCGATCACGATCGTTCGTTCACTCTCGAAAAAGCTCTCAAAGTCTTTAAGCGGAGCGGGGATACTGTAACGATTTTCCTTCTCCTGGGTCGGACGTGCAAGAATCCGTAAGCTCCTGCACAAATGCAAATAAATTCACAAAGAAAAAACAAGAGTTTAATACAGTTCTCAAGAAAGCATGACCGAAAGTAAAGAAGCGTAAAAAACGCATCGTAAAAGACCACCGAAGCACTCTGCAAATTCGCTGATGTGAAGGGAAAGATTACGTCCGCATGTTATTATAGATTACGAGTGAATCTCGTTATTACGCCTGACTGTTGACAGTTTTTTGGTCGTTTTTTAGTCGAGGAATTCGGTACCGTAGGCAGAGACAATCGCGATACGACGCATGATTGAATGCTAGCCTGTATTTATGGCTCGGATCGCGTGATATATTGATCGATGAGCGCGGTTTTTCCAGATCGCAATATAGTTTTATCTTTTTATCCATACTTTGATCAAAGTGAATGGAAGAATAGCGATTGCTGAGAATGCTTATAGAAAACAGAGAATTCTACTCCCTTGTTTTTTGGTCGATATCATGCCATCGACATATACAGAGTGTCTGATAATTATTAACTAAACGCTCGTGTGCAGGTAGAGCGAACTAAACTGAAAAGTGTCTGCATTATTTTGCAACTTTCGCAATATGAAAAATTAATTATTAAAAATTACCAAAAATAATTGAGTGCGTATCAACCCAGTTTATTGCCAAATGCAAACATGCGGCAAAATACGATCGCCTAATAGTGAGTTATTTTTTACAAGCGACAATGGTCTTTCAGCGCTGAACTTCGTTCTAAGCTATGATGGTCTCCTGTCTTTTTTATCAAAACGTAATCTTCTAACAGCACAGAAAAATGTATTTTTTCTGTGTGTACGTGTATGTGTGTACGCGTGCATGTGTACACGCATGAACAACTAGCGGTATGTAATACAAAATTACGCGCCAAAAAGTAATTTTCTTTCTCTTTTTCCATGGCAAGAAAGTAGGATAGTATAGAATGCTATCATTTCTACACTATTTATTTCTATATTATTTTGCGATAGATAGCATGGTACGTTTTGTTTACAGCGATTTTTTTCAATAGGCTTAAATCTATTTTTATTTTTAATGCAAAAACTGTTTGAAGTGTCATCTCTCCTTTCACAGAATTCGGCCTTTCAAACAACATTGCGCGTTGCACGATGAGTCATTTCCGGGATAATGGTATTGATAGCCAAAAAATAGCTTCTCGTATTTTCTGTATCATTACTTGATTTAACTTTTTGCATAATCTTATACAAAAGAGTCTAGTATTTTAAGGTTTGATGACCGTGGCAACCAGAGGTGATTCATTTTGACTTATCCGTCTGTCTGGATAATACAATTTAATAAATCATGAATTTTTCGACGAAAATGTGCAGAAGCTCCGTCCTTGAAAAATCAGCTATATGCTACATTAGCTATATGCTACATTAGCTATACATACGGAGTAACACTGATAGCGAGAAACACTTATAGCTAAATCTATGTAAATGTTATTATTTAGATACGGCGAGAGAAAGTTCGGACCGATTTGAAAATAGTAAAAATAATTATTTCTCGCTACTAAATATAAATATTTTTGTCAACGCGATTACCGGAAAACAACTTCCCGCTAGCGATCATATCTCGCCACGCGTTTGCAATTGATGGTAGCCCGGGCGGATACATGCTCATTCGGCGATCATTAGTAATTATTAGTAATTATTATATTTCCTCTTTGACTACTGCGAAAATTACGAAATGGTACAGGACTTTTCGACTCAGTTTAATTTGCGCTACTTCCCCACAAATTCTATTATTACCAGACACCCTGTATACTAGTATACAGAGTGAGACAATAACTATCATCACTTTAAATATCTTCGAATCTATAAGATTTAGAGGAAGATTTGTGTGACACCAAAATATACGATACGAAGGGAGCTATTATATGGCGATAATAATTTTTATCCAAATGAAGATGCTTTGAAGATATCAAAATTATCTTCATTTTTTTAAATGATTTGGTATTTTTTTTTATAATACAGAATGTCTGAGACCACCTGTACTCCTTTTATCTCGGAAACAGAACATTTTAGAAAAAAACGTTTCAGACAAAAGTTGTGGGTGGTTCTAAATGATCCATTCAGTGATCTAATCAGTCTGACCTTTGATGGCGTCACCAAGGTTAGAGCAATGTCACTTTGAATTTTTTAAATCGAACCCCCTATTTTTCATTGCATATTTTTATAGCACACCTCGAGAGCTTTCCAAAACACTATAATAAAATATTTTTGCATTAAGTACTTTTTGAATTATAAGGCTTGAAAGTTACAGTACCGCTAGCATCAGCATTACCCAAAATGTACCATATGGAGGTTACTTAGTCGGATTTAATCTCGTGTGTGGGTATGTGCAAACGTGCGCACATACGTGTATGGGGAAGGGAAAGGGGAGTCAAAATTACATGTACTCTTATTTGTCAACTGGACTGATTGTATTTGATGATCAATCAGATCCAGATTGACTGCATGCATTTTCCCATACTTAGCATTACTCAGGATGAACAATGTGACCGTGACGAGAATTTCATCCCATTGGGGTGCTCGATTCACGTGAATCCCTTCGCCTCTTACGTTTGGAGTGCTTAATATTAATAATAAAAATAATAATCTTGGATCTCTCTTTAATAAAAATAATTATCTTGGAATAAAAAAATTATTTTACCTTAATTTGTCAATTTTAAGCGTATTTTTCATTTTTTTCCAAAATGCGACATTTTTAATTTTTTTTTTTAATTATATTATGTTGGAAAATTTTCAATATAACATAATTTTGAAAAAAATTAAAAATGTCGCATTTTGAAAAAAAAATGAAAAATACGCTTAAAATTGACAAATTAAGAAAAAATAATTTTTTTACTCCAAGATAATTATTTTTATTGTAAAGCTCATGAAAAAAAGTTTAAGAAACACTCATGTAATATTTAAATTGGATCATTTTAGTAGAAGTTAAAAATAATTGATTATCAGCGCACACGGAATGTCGAAAATATTTTTACATTCCGACAACCCGTCATACTAGAATCATTTTCTTTGAAGAATTAAAATAAGTCTACTAGGACCACAATTTACGGACTTAGAAGATTGGAAAAAAAAAAATTTTAGGCTGGTACGGTTGGCGAATTTTACCCCATTTATAGAATTTATAGTTTTTATCAGTTTTGTGTTCTAGTTATGTATTTGTTTTGTATTTTCTTTAATTATACTTGCTATATCTGTTTTCTTCTTTTATTTAAAAAGTTGAATATACATTTAAACGCAGAAAGTTCAAGAAAATTTACAATGAGAAAAATCTTTTATCTTTAGAAAAATATTTCAATATTTTTCTTTCTTACAAAATTTTATTAAACTTTAAAAAATTACAGGAAATTATAAAAGAAAGAGAAGAAGAGCGAGAGAAGTTGCGGAAGGAATTGCGTAGAAGTAGGGAACGTATACACGCGCTTGACACTGATGTACAACGTCGTGAATTATCGGAAATGATAACCACAACAACTCACACACAAACGATGCTTGGTTAGTATTTTATTTTTCTTTAATTTTATTTATATAATTGTTATATATATATATATAACTTATAAATATATATAATATATTTATATAAACTTACATAAACAGAAGATTCCAACTCAAAAATTCAAAAAATTATGAAACTTTGGCTATGGAAGATATCTTGACATGTAGCTATTTTTTTACTTCCTAAGTAAATCATTCATCCTGAAAATAGTCACCCTAAAATCAGTTTCTTGGCTTATTTTTCATTTTTATTTTATTATTTATTAAAAAAAAATAGAAAATTCTTTAAAGATTTCTTTCAGAAGAGAAGATTTTATAATAATCAGGGACAGTTTCAGATAAAAAAAAGTTAAAGGAAAGTGTTTTAAAAAATATTTTTATATATTTATATGTTCATATCTCTCTAATATATGGTTATACAATGTTTGCATATTTATATGTATTTAAACGCGTTTATATGTAACTTTATATAATTTTAAATGAAATTTATTGATTAGAAAATTTATCAACTGTGTTAAGAATTATGAAAAATGTATAAACAAAACAGCAAAGTGAACTATTTCTCTTTTTGTGAATAATATAACAAAATCGAAAAAATTAGCTAATTTCCAAGGATTGATTTTATTCCTTCAGAATAAATTTGAGTAGCAAAAAAATACTTATTATATCAGAAATATCAAGGATTCCTTTATCTATTATCAATTTTATAATTTTTTTTTTAATTTCCGAATTGAGAATTTTTTCTTGTTAGTATGATAATATATTTAAGAAAGAGCATTTAAATCAGTGTCTTTCAACTCGCATGTGGCGATATATATTATGAAATCCCTTTGCCTCTCGCTCGCTTATGCTTCTATTTTGTCTTTATATTGTTCTCAATCTTCAATCTTTCAATCTTTCTGCTATCCAAGATGTTAAGTTGACACATTGGCGCGTTTAGATACACATTAGCTGCGTTTAGCAGAGAAAACGCTCACTAATTTTAATATGATTGATTACCTTTAGATCTTCGCTGAATCTAAATGTAGAAATCAGTCACAATAATGAATCAGTGAGCGCTCACTGAGCGACTTTCTCTGCTGAATGCAGCCATTAATAGCAGAGCTAGATACATGTTCGTTCAATCGAAATGTGAGAGAGGACAATTTCAAGGGACAACATCAAGGGCGGAATTTTAATGGGGAAACAGTCACATGACTAGTTGGAAGGCTCTAAATCATTGCAAAGCAATTCAATAATATATAATATTATCTTTATAGATGACCTTGTGCACCAAGACAAAAACGCCAATGACTTCGCTCATCATGATGTAAGAGAGATCTTCTAATTTATATATATATATACCGGCTGTGTGCATTAAACATTTGTTAATAAACAATTAACAAATATTTTAATGTATTTATTAATTGTTTTATAAAAAGAATATACTATAGAAAATATAATAATAGAGAAAATATAGAAAAAAAGAAATATAGAAAATATAGTTTGTAAGATTCTCTGACTAATTGATAAATCTCTGATAAATTGGAATCGATTTTTTTATCAAAAATGTTGAAAGAAGTTATTATTCATTATAACTTTTTAATTTCTTGCATTATACTTTCTTGCATTATAATTTCTTGTATACATGTGTATAATTAAGAGCTTAAATTAAAATTTTATTAAAAAATAAATTTCTACGTGAAATTAACTAAAGTTATCTTGTTGGTTAATTAATTTAGTTTCTTGAAGTTAATTTTTGTGGAAAATTTTTCTTTTTTACTATTACAATTACTTATAAATCGAAACTAATTAATGTCTTGATATTTTTGTTAAGAAAAAAAAACGATTCTAAATTGATTTAAAAATGTGTTAAAGGGATATTCTAATGTTTCACGCTGTTTTTTAAGAGGAGGTTTTAGAAATTTTTTTTTAAGAAAGTAAATATTTTTAAAATTTTTGTTCTTTGTTTATCATTTAGAGATTGATTTCTTATTTTTTTATTTATAAAAAATATGAATGATAAATAATAACTGGTCTATTTGGCCTCTTCATCGTGCACGGTTCATCGGTCATACGGCCATGATTTCACCCAGTGGATTAAAATTAAAAATTGAGATGTTATTTTAATCACTTGTAGCTATTGTTGGAATTAGAATTTTTTATTTTGTCCAATAATTAAAAAATCGCATTTGTTTAAAAAAAGTTTTATCATAAAGTTTTATTTTTACTCAAAGTTTTATTTTTTTGTTTTCGAATTTCGAAAAAAATATAAAAAATTATATTATCAAAATAATTCTAGATCCAACGATAAAAGGACGTTTATTTTATAAATTCATGAAACTTGGAGAGAATCGACCCATAAAACTGAAGAGAAATGATAGAACCTATGAAATTTGAGAGAAATAATGATTTTCTCTTAATCGTGGTCACAAGTTTCGAGAAATGCATTTCAAGAAAATTGCGTTTATTTACGATGAAATTTTTATGTACATAATAAATGATAATAAAATGATAATGATAATCAAGATCATGGCAAGGACTTAAATAGAAGAGAGAGCAAGGCCTGTTATTATACATAATTAGGGGACGTTCTGATTGTACAGCGGTCGTACTCAGATAGCGCACGGTTGTGTAACTGTTCTCGCTGCTGTAGCTCCGTTTATATTTTGAATTTTTACGGGGGAGGGGGGAATTTTTAAAAAATTTACAGGAATATTCTACTATAAGGATTGGAAACATGTAAAAAAATCGATATCTTTTAACCTGACATTAGAATACCCCTTTAAAAGAATATCTTATGATTTTGGAACATTCTGTATACTAAAATATAGAAATATAGAAATATAAAATATAAAAATTGTTTAAACATAAATTATTTATTCCGATTTTATAATTTAATTTGGTTGCCAGAGGAAACCATGTATCTTACAAAGGAACCGTCATTCACTGATTTTGATGGGTTTTAAATATGTGGAGCATCAAAAAATATTAGATTTTTTTTTATTAAAAGGTTTAGGGATTGAAACACTCCCTCGAAAATATATCATTATAAAGAGTATAAAAACTTTTGTATAAAATATTTTTTATATACCTCATAGTTTCGTTGAAAATGAAAAAATCCATTATTTTTTAGGGGATGTTTCAAATCCTAAACCTTGAGATATGCTGATAAAAAAAATATGATCTATTTTTATACTTAACATATCTAAAGTCCATCAAAATCAGAAGGATAGTTCCGGTAGTTCTCTTGTTAGATAAAAAACAAATAAAAATTAACGGAAACAGTGACAATGAACAAATCAAGTAATCCTAACAAGATAGATTAGATTAAGCAATGTTTGACTAGTTATTTGTTAACATTCTTAATTTATGAGCTCTTTTATCTGCAATCCATATTGTAACATATTTTATATATTAGCAGGAGTGTATTGATACACATGAAGAAACAGCCGACGCCGAAGATGTGGAAAACCTCGAACTTAAGGCAGAAACTAAAGTGATGGGCGACAGCGTTGGTTGAGATACAACTGAAAAACATTCTATCGATTATATCCTTTTTGATGCGGTGCATTTTCACGAACGGTGCTGGAACGCTTTCGCATAACGGGAGAAATCAAAATTATTTGTAAAAACAACTGAAAATGACGATGCATATAAATGTAAAACGTATTGCGTGTAATTCTTTATCTTGGATGATAATATCGCACATATACAGAAGGAAGGAACAAAAGTTGTTAGCTGTTTTATTTACCTAATTTTTGGAAATTTGATGATAACATAGATCACATGCTATTAGCTCTTTTAATTATTGAAGATTTAATCATTATATGAAATGGGATGTATTCAAGAGATTTTTTATTGTGCTCACAAATTATCCATATTTCTTCACAATGTTTTTCCATTATTTTTTGTAAAATGCAAAATTCTAGGTCACCTATTTTTGTGCAATTTAATCCAATCAAATTTATAAATTATTAATATAAAAAATTTTCTCAATATAATCCCATGAAAAAAATCGCTTGCTGATGTATCAGACAATATATCTGCAACTTATTACATTGTAATATAAATAAGTAATATTGTTATTAATTATAACAAATAAATTATTATTATTATTATTATTATTAGACATGTTTTATAAATAATGTCTTTTTAAATAATAAATATCGAGTAATTAAGATTAAGAATATTATATTCGCAACTTATACTTTGTTAAATTTTTAAAAAATATTTATATCACAAAACAGCTAATAAAACAGCTAATTTTTGTCTTATCTCTATATTTATCGAAGAAAAAAATCAATAATGCCTTTACCAAAGATTTTATGTAAATGGATTTTTACATAATTTGCACTAATCTCTTAAATGCAACTTTTTTGTATATTATTACATTGCAAACTGAGTCTTATATATATTACTATTATCATTATTCTTACTTAAGAAGTTCAGTTTACACAAAGATGAATAGTAAAGTAAGAGAGGAAAAAGTAAGAAAAATTTGTAAAAAACTTCATTTTATTGTAATTATTATTAATTAGCTATTGTTAATTATTTCGAAGTTTTCAACCTATGTTAATGCAGTATATAAATATGAGTTCTAATTATTTCCAAAATAATAATGTAATTGAAGAAAAATTAGCTTGAATTTTTTATCTTGTATATTAGAAACATAATAAGATGCCTTTGCGAGATTTTAAAGAGGAAAGTGCAAAGAATAAAAAAAGTGCTGTTTTTTTTATATCTTTACAAAGTTGTGCATTCAATAACTACTGTTTACAAGTGATAATGACATGTATTCTACATATAATATCATACATAAATGAAACATCTGTAAAAGAATTTAATGGGAAAATATCTTCGGATAATTATACGATTAGAACTTGTTATGTATAATCCATAGGAAAGAACTACAGATTCTGCTGATGTATAATTTATGGCTTCCAAAATTTGGGCTTCGTTAATTTAAGCATTAAAATATTTACAGATTATTCCAGTATCTAAGATTCTATGAATTTTAAATTGTATGGATTTCTACTCTCTATAAATTTAGTAACGATTTAAGTATATAAGAATCTTCGGATATAGGAATTCAATAATCTCAGACTACAAAAATATGATTTTTTATGAAATAGATAGTTTATGTACTTAAAATAAATTTCCTATGCATACACATGCATACATATATAGAACCATACAACACACATATATACAGAGTGTCCGTTAAAAAAGGTCGGAGCCATAGTGGGAGCATGGAAGAAGTCAAGGAGAACAAAAAAGTCTTATACCATTTTGCCAATTTCGCAAGTTTTAGTTAATGAGTTATTAATTATTAAAAATCGCCGTATAAACCCGGCCTACTGGCTAATGCAAGCGCGCGACGAGATGCGGCCGCCCTGCCAACGAGGTTACCAGGCGCGCGGGGAGTTATTTATTACAAGCGGCAATGGCTACGCACGAGCGGCGCGTAGCTGGATCCCCGTTCCGAACTATGATAGTTTCTCGCCTTCTCTTTATCACAAAATAAAATTTTCTAATGACACAGAAAAATGTTTTATGTGTATGTATGTGTGTATACATGCATACATGCATGCACAGAAAATATCAATTCTACTTCTTACAAAAGCGATTACTCAATTTACTTTTTTCTTTTAGTAAGTAACAGTTATGTTATGACAAAGAATTTTCTAAAACTGAAGAACTTTCCTTCTTTAAGAAGGACATTTTTTTTTATAATAGTCTTAAAATACACTCAATATACTTTACTTGAAACAATTAATATTTAATTAACTTTAATTAATATTTAATTAATTTTTCTCTACACACATACAAATTACATACTATAAATTACTTGAATTAAATAAATATTACTTATTTCAAATATTTCATAAGTTCACATATCTGCAAATCTTAAGTTTAATTTTTCAATTAAGTCACATTAAAACAAATATTCGATTTGTTCACTTTCCTTCGATAAAATTTTATAATATTCTTCGAAAGAATAATATATAAATTCTTCTTTCGAGTACATGATAACGCACTATCATTTTCTTGCCACAAGAAGAAAAAAAAATAATTATTTTTCGGCAATTTTATATCACACACCGATGCTATTGCTTATATCACAAGTCGATTGCTATTCATATACACACACGCAGAAAAATATCATTCTAGTGCTAAAAGAATTACTCAATTTAAGTTTTCTTGTTTTCGAGAAAATATTCTTTGTAAAGTAACCGTTACTTATTAAAAGAAAAAAATAAATTGAATAATCGCTTTTGTAATCAGTAGAATTGGTATTTTCTGTGCATGCATGTATGCATGTATACACATACATACACATAAAACATTTTTTTGTGCCATTAGAAAATTCTATTTTGTGATAAAGAGAAGGCGAGAAACTATCATAACTCGGAACAGGGGTTCAGCGTTAAGCGCCGCTCGTGCGTAGCCATTGCCGCTTGTAACAAACAACTCCCCGCGCGCCTAGCAACCTTGTTGCTTGTTGGCAGGACGGCCGCATCTTGTCGCGCGCTTGCATTAACCAGTAGGCTTATACGGCGATTTTTAATAATTAATAACTCATTAACTATTGCGAAATTGGCAAAATGGTATAAAACTTTTTTGTTTTCCTTAACTTCTTCCATGCTCCCACCATGGCTCCGACCTTTTTTAACGGATACC
>JANQDE010000076.1:199626-212976 GCA_037157785.1 Cephalotes varians
TACAGAGTGTTTCTTAAAAAGCGTCCACTAATCATATAGTGTCACTTCTCATCTAAAACTGAGTCGAAAAGTCCTGAATTTTTTTCTGTAATGCTCAACGAAGCGGTAATTACTGAGTAAAATTGATCCAATCGGCGCCGTCCTTCAGACGGGCGCACGTCAGTGAGTCGCGCGTGCCTGGTAGTATGCGCTCACGCATTTAGATGAGGAGTAACACTATATGATTAGTGGGCGTTTTTTAAGAAACACCCTGTATATATTTCGCCGTGCGTGCATGCGTGCGTGCGTAAGTAAAATAAAGGATAAAATTTTAGAACCGAACTCTTCACATCAAAACATTAAAAAAGTTCATATCAATATATCTACAAACCTACTGTTACTGAGATACAACTCAAAATATTTATTACTGCAATTCTATTTACAATCGGAGCGATATCCTTATCGGTCCTTGTCTAACTTATCTATTTATTTGATCTGTGATTATATTTTCTTGTATTAGTAGTAAACGTACAGTATTATTAATCAAGTAATTTTCGTATTTGATAATTACTGTCATTTTTCGTAGTAGTACACATTAACACTTATTCTCATTCTGTACTTTATATTGTGTATTGAGAAACACTCATTCTTTTAATTATCACTTTGAACATTCGTTGTAATTAAAAATTGAAAATAAATAATAATAAATATTACTTTTTCATTTTTTATTAATAACATTTGTTTGTGTATCTCAGTAACAATAAATTTGCAGATATATGTTAATATGAACTTTATTTCATGTTTGATGTGTTTTGAAGGTAGCTTTTCCCTAAAATATGTCCCTTTATTTTAGTTATATCCTGTATATGTACATATATACAAAATGTTTGGCAACAGATAGGAAAAATTTAAGAAGTGATTCTAGGTAAATTAAAATGAAAATTAATAATAACAAAATTGCGATTAAAACTTTATTTTTCAATTACAAATGTTTAAATATTTAATATACAAATGTTAAATATGTAAAAAGTGCCTAAAGCACGTGAATATTTAGACATTTATAAACTTCTACCGAAATTTTGTTATTTTTTATTTTATAATTCTGTTTTTATAATTCTTTTGTTTGAATTTTCACATAAAAAGTATCTAAAGCATGTGAATATTTTAACATTTATAATTAAAAAACGGAGCATCTAACGCAATTTTGTTATTCTTAATTTTCTTATTTTATCATAGAATCTAATATCTAGAATATCTAGAATCACTCCTTAAATTTCCACTTATCTGTTGCCGAACAGAGATATATATATATATATATATAGTATTTGATAATAGCTGTAACACCGTTTATGGCATGTAGAAAGGACTAAATGGAACAGAAATCCTGGACCATTTTGCGATTTTCATAATAGTTAACGAGAAATTAATTTATAAAGATCTATGTGATGAATCAGCTTGTATGTCGGCGATGAGAAACAGCTTAGTGACGGTCGATAGGCGCGTAGCGAGACATTGGGAGGAGTGCTTTATAAACAATGGGCGCATCCAGCAGCGCAATCGCTCACTGAGCGATTAGACAGCGGCTATTTGTGAGCTATTTGTGCTTGAGAAGCGATCTTTCATGTACTAGATATATGCTCACATGTAGTTACATCATTTATCATGGCATTATAGTATTATTTGATATTTGTACAAAGTGTACAAAGAAAGTTAGAGAACAAGTTTATATTTTCCTAAAATAACATGTAATAATGAACCGAAATAACATGGAATAATGAACAAAATATTATACTTATTCTTAATTATTATCATACTTATTCTCAAAAATGAAAATTATAATAATAAAATTTAACATGGTATAAATCGTGAGAGATTATTAGAAAAATTTATTTGAAGATGAATTGTTAAAAGCTCAGAACATTACATGTATCTAATGATAATTACTAAAATAAGTTTCACAGTATTTTTTGAATAATAAGTGGTCTTGTTTGTGATAGAAAATAATTAATTTTTTTAGTTGTAAACTATTTAGTTGTAACTAATTATAAATTATTTAACGACTTTTTCTTTTTAACAAAATTATTATTTATATATTATTTAATGTTCTCGATTTGTATTTTCTAAATAATAGCAACAAGCAAAAAAAGGGGGCCAATAAACGAGCAAAATAAGTTAGAAATTATATTTTATTCATAGAATGTAATATAAAAATCAATGACGAGTACGTTTTGGCTTCACTTAAAGTAGTTCTATCCCTATATAGTGAGTCAAAAGTTTCGCGTGCTTGAGTAGCATAGTATAACGGCGAGATTTGACAACATCCCTGTGTCCATGATATAGCTGCGTTCTTCTCATCCATCGAAATGTCGGAACAATCACGCAAAGTCGAAAATACCGAAAAAAGGAAAATATTTCATTGGAGAAAAAAGAGAATTAGTGAAAAAGTGTACCGTAACAAAATTCGCATACAAAATGTCGGTAAAACATTTATTAAGAAATATTTATGGCACTCGGAGTTTGATAAATAACTTCAAAAGTTCTGTGAATCGGGATGAGCCCGTTGCAATTGAAGAATATTATATAATCCATATAGAAACACTCGGAAAGCAGAATTTTGCAAAAATTGTGGGTCTATACTTTCTTTGCTAGATTGCGTGAAAGAAAGACGATTTGGTTTGGTTTCAATATTTTATATAAAGTGTCAGTTGTAAAATCATTACTGATGTTTATATAGCTAAACAACATTAATTACATTGGTATATCATGCGCCCGACATTATGCAACATTGCCGCATGCGATTATTAATGGAGGATACTGCGCTTGAACTACATAATTCTTGCAGTAATTTATTTGTCAGCATACCGCCTTTTAATCGATGTAAAGTAAACTGATAATTCTTTATTAAACATTTGTCCACTGCTACAAAAAATTTCTTTACAATCTCTTTGTCAATTATGTACGAATTTTACTTGTGAAAGCGATCAAGATGTTATATTCTGTATGACTCCATGTTAATCGTGTTGAAATTTATTAATTGATATTTCGTAAACGGGCTTCCTAATTATTACAAAAAATTGACTGTACAAATCTTACACATATTATCTACCTATGTTCTATTTTAAGGGCATTATCTATTTGTCAATTCTCTAAGGGATAGAACTATCTTAACCATCTTCATCCGTAAGTAATATAATTGAGCGCATAAAGTAAAAATAAATTAAAAAATTTACACAAATGATCAAATATATACTATAATTACACATTGGATAAATAAAAACAAGAGCTTACAAAAGTCAGACAATTAAAAAATGACATTGAAACACAATATAAATGAAAACATAATAAAACCGAATAAAATTTGCAGAAAAACAATATAAGTCGATTCGTGGCAGGAGGAAGTCCAAGATAAAAGTGCAGAAGTCAGAACTAAGTCTTTTCAAATGTGAAAATGGATAGAATCAAAAAATTAAAAAGTATTAAATTAAAGTCTAGACCAATATAGATTTACATAATGTCCAATTTGTTTTAAAAAATATGTTGAAATGTGAATGTCAAAACAGAAATTATAAAATTAAATCTATATACTTAATGACCTTAAGGACAGCTTCTTGTTATTAACATCTCTGATATATTAATGTAATACATTGGGCTTTGACTTGATACTACTTTTTCTGACTCTCTACCCATTTTCGCATTTGAACAAAGACTTTCACTTCAAACTTTCATCCTTCTGCCGGATCGACTTACATTGGGAAAAGCGTTTTTTTATAAATTTTTTTCATTTTTATTATGCTTTTGACTGTTTCAACGTTATTTTTTGATGAAAGACTTTCGTACACTGAGGATGGCTTAAAGGAAAGCCGAAACATCTGTAAATATAGATAATAAATTATATTAATTGATTACGTTCTGTTAACTACGGCATTGCTCTTATTAGCTCTTCTAAGATTAATTGATTATTGTTAATATTTCAAGAGCTCATCACATTAATAAATAGCTTACACTTGTTAATATTGTTATTTTTTGAATTGTCTGACTTTTGATGTAAGTTTCTGCTCTTATCCAATGTGTAATTATTGTATTTTATTGTTTTAATTTATAATATTTTTAATCTCACGCGCTCAATTATATTGCTTACGCAATTGAAGAAGACTAAGTGAAATCGAAATGTACTCGTCATTAATTTTTATATCACATTCTACGAATAAAATATATAATTTTTAACTTATTTTGCTTGTCTATTTTGCTCAAACCTTTTTTATTTGTTATTATTATATATTATTTTATATGTTTATATTTTTAGCCCTTTCCCCTCCTTGTTTATATTTTTGTTTTGCTGGACGTCACCGAGCGATTGACCGTGCTTTCAGTCTGTCTTTTCAAGTTATACGACACATATGTTCTAATATATATATTTTCTATGAAGAAAAGTTATCGAGGTTACTGAGATTAACGCGGGAATGAGTACTATTTGAATTGATAGCGGTAATGAGCGATATAAAACTGCGCTCTTAAAAATCACTTACTGTGAACGGCTTAAAACGGCAGTCATATCCAATACACAAAGAGAATAGAGCGTAGTTAGCAATTACTGAGCACTAAGCGGCAATTTTCTTGGATGCACCCAATAATGACTATGCACAAGTGATGCTGGCACATCATCGCGTCACGACATAATTGTCTATGTTTTTTTCTATTGAAATAAAATGATCTTGCAACATGAAAAATATTATGATGCTATCGTTTCCACGATAAATAGCATGGCGCAATTTTTTAAAGTAATATTCCCGGTAAGTCTAATTTATTCTCATTATTAATGCAAAAATTGTTCGAAATATTTTTCTAGTTCTCGTAAACAGATTATTTTGTATGGGATTACGTAAAAGATTTAATTGAACACAAGCATGATAGTGAAGACAAAGTACCCGAGCAGCACATATTAGTTGACCAATAGTTGGTTTTAAATTGGAAGCATCGGCATTTGGGAAAACAATGTTGGATCGGCATTATTAAAATGCTACGATCCGATGAATAATTAGACAGGCTATTTATTAATTTATTTTATAAGTAAAGAGATTGCTGTGCTTCCTTGTATATTTTAAAATAACCAGCAATATTTTTAACTATTTAAATGTATACATTATTAATCGATTAACGACATAATATCAACCATCGTTGAACGATGTTTAACCGAAATTGGACCAACCAATTTTTCTCAAAATAATATTAAACAAGATCTCATTATTGTATGAGGCTACAATATCAAAGGAAAAATCATTTTAAAAATTTCCTTGATACGTTATTTTTCAATTTATTGTAATAATTATTTTTTATTTCAAAGTGAATTAAAATGAACAATGGAAAGCCTCTGGGCACCGGGCGCTGCGATTGGTGGTGTCCAATCGAGACATGGTCCATCGGAATACTTCCAAATTAATATTAGCTAATAATTATACATTATATACATGTATTGTAAAGTTCTACGCACAATAGAAAAAATATTAGAAACGTGAATAAATATTAAATATTTATACCTTGTCTATAATTACAAACTCATTTTAGAGTCACAGGAATTAATAATTGACGCTTCTGGTTTACTGTCGCAACAACCGTTTCTACGATTCTAAATAAGTTTGCAATCATATTATGGACGAATATAATATTTAATATTTATTTGTTTCTAATATTTCCTCCATTGTGCGCAAGGTCTTGCAATCAATGTTAGTTCGTTATCATTTGGCAACATTGGGCCAATATTTAGAATTTAGACAGTCGCCCGACATATGCCCGATATTGGATCAATGTTTTTATGCGATTGGATCATTTTTCAGTTGTTGGTATAATGAAGACTAAATGTAAAATCCAACATTTCACCAACCATTGGCCATCGGTAAACCAGCGTGACGTAGCAATATCGGTCCATTGTCATTTCAAAACGTCGGGTATAAGACTATTGAGTAATCGACATAGACCCAATATAAGACCAATGTTTTTGTGCTACTCGAGTATGAGAAGCAACTTTCACAGCCTTCAATACTATCACTACAAAAATGACACATCATGCGATGCGCAATGTCTTTCGAAGAGCCAAAATCTGTTTATGAGAACGAGGAAAGAATGAGAATTTCGAACAATCCCAAACAACACAAAATTCAAAAGACAGAGTCTTTTAGACGTCTCTCGCAAATATATCTTTAAGGCTTCTTTTAGACGTCTTTAAAGCGTTTTATGTCCCGATTTTGGACTTCGTGTTGTCTAGGATCTTGCATTGAGGAGAGTGAATTAGACCTATTGGAGATAACACTGTATAAAAATGAACTGTGCTATCTACCGCAAGATGGTGTGAAAATATAATATTTTCCATGCTGCAAGATCATTTTATTTTGACAGGAAAGAAACATAAGATAGAAAAAATTATGGCTTGACGCGCGGACGTGCTAGCCACGCGCCGCTGCTATTATTATACAGCGCGGCTCCCAATGCCTTCGCTTTGTTGTTAGCGATGTAAAGCGCTGTGCTGTTTTTTTTTTTTGTTGCCAAATCGCGATTGCATACTGATTTGTAAATCTATACATTAATTTTTCATTAATTATTGAAATGATTATATGAAAATCGGAAAATACATAATTTTTCTATTCCGCCCTACTTGCTCATGACAGATGTTATACTTATTATTAGACACCTATGTGTACGTTCATGCATGCGTGACAACTAATAGCTTTATAGGATGTCTCAAAACTGATATATCTTGCATAACTTTTTTCTTTTTATCTATTTTAAGATTTTAAGAAATTTTAAATGAAGATTTTTAACTTTTTTATAGCAATTTTCGTTCGTTAGAATAAATAATTTTATAAAATAACTGAAAAATAAGATTTCACAATTCAAAAATACTTGTGGTTTCTAGAATGTAAAGAATTATAGAATATTTGAAATCCGAAAATATACAGATTTGAATAATAAAATTAAAACGAAAAATTCAAAAAAGTCGAAAAATTTACAAATTAAAAAAACACTTGATAGTAAGTTAAATTTATATTAATATTTGAACTACAGTGACTTAATTGAATCATGAAAAATGTTATTTATATACATATTTTTCTGACATCCTTACATGAATTTAATACCGTTATATTAAAATATACAAAATTATGTTTTTGCAACATTACATATATTCATTTAAGTACGTTTATATTTTTTTATGTGAAAATAGAGTGGGATAAGGTTATTCTGAATGCAGAAGGTATTTTAAAAGTTCATGATAATGATTAACTTGTTAAGGTGCGTCTATATTATCGAGTTGAACCGAGCCTTGAATCAAGCCTCGAGGCCGGTGTGGAAATGGCGTAGAAATTCATAACGAAATAGAACGAGCGAACCAATAGTGAAAAAAATGAAAACGAACTGACTTTCTTTTGACTCTATCGCTATAATTGGTTCGCGCGTTCCGTTGTAGATTTCCGCGTGAGACTGAGTCGAGCATGTGTCCGCATTGAGATGAATTTCGAGCCGAGCTTTGAGTCAAACTTCAAGATGAATCTCGATCGCGAGCCAAATATGCGTTTACAGGCTATGTTCCAAAAGTCACAACCAGAGCTAAAAATCTAATTTCTCTGGTGAAAATTTTTCTCAGAATTTTTATATGAAATTAAAACATTTTTCAGAAATATTGAGAAAAATCTTCATTTTTTCTTAGAATTTTTCATATAAGTGAATTTTGAAATATTCTACGATTTTTAAAATTTCTCATTCCGTAATTTCTGAAAAAAACCCTAAACTTTTTCAGATTTTTATCGGAAATTATAAATATTTATAGGCACTTCTGAAAAATGTTCCAATTCGTATAAAAATTATGAGAAAATATGAGAAAGTTATAAAATTATACAGAAAGTCTGGAAAATTCTGAAATTTACATTTAAAAAATTCTGAAAAATTATAAATAAGAAATATTCTGAGAAAAATTTTCAGGGTTATGTAACTGCACTATAGATTTTTAGCTGTGAATTTTGAAACATATGTCTATGTAGACACATGCTCACAATCGATATTTGACTCTCGATAATCTGAACGCAATCTCTTTAAAAGCAAGGAAATACACATAAACAATAGCATTTTATATCCATGTAAATAATTTTCCATCAACGAAATTTAATAAAGTGTATTTATAAAATATAGTATGAACTTGGTTATCAACTTAATATATTTTATAGGAATATCTAAGTATGCATTTATTATTAGAGTAATACAAGTTTTTTCATACACACACTTTTTTATTAAGCTGTTTTAAATAAAGTTAGAAATCCGAAATTTTTAGAAGAAGGGATTACGGAAACTTTTTCTTAGAGAGAAAAAGTTCATTGAGACCAAAGGTGATTATTTTGCTTAAAAAATATGTAAATTATTTTGAATAATTTATAAACACACACACACACACACATACCGTGCAATTTTGTCTCCTGCTTCGAAAGATATAATCTGTTTTTGCATCAACTGAATAAATAACAATCAATACAATAATTGTTATTTTCTTGATATAATTGCGTGATATTTTTTAATTTGATAACATTTCTTATGACGTGACATCTCATGTAATTTTATTAAGAAACAGAACTTTTATTAAGTAACAGAAGCTCATGTGAATTTGAATTGCTCGCTCGTGCAATTGTTTACAATTCTCTTGCTCTTGATATCATTATAAAATGATCAATAGAAAAATTGAATTTTAAAAATAATATATACATACATGCTAGTGAGATTGTTATAAACAAAAATATTAGGTTATTAGAGCAATCAATGAGATAACAAAATTCTATCAATAAAAGAGTGACCACAAAATTGGTGGTTTTTTAGCCCATTTTTGGTCCCGTGATTTTGGAATTGAATTGTGTGTCAAATGATAGCTTATAATGAGACATTAATCACAACAAATTTTTAAGTTGAGCCTATAATTGGTTTAAGAGATATGGGGGGTCAAAGTAGTCAAAATTCGTTAAAGCGTCAGTCCATACGTTTTGAATCACGAATTTTTATGTCTGTCCAATAATTTAAAATTTCATATTCGGGGGGGTTTTGCTGGTTGCTGACAACGAATTCGAAATAAAATTTTCCCAAAAAAATTCAAAATGGCCGATTTAATATGGTGGATATATATTTTAAAAAATCTTTTAATTTCTATGAAAAATATCTAGGTGTTTCTTTGCTGATTACACAGGCCCACAAAAAGAAAGTGGTCTGTGCTGGAGTATTGACCATACCTGACCCTTGTATTTTGAGCCGCTAAACACGAACCTCCATTTTGTCCCAGCACGTCAGGGTTTTTTTTACATAAAGAAAACTGTTAGATCTTAATATTGCTTACCCAGCTCATTTGAATCAGACTCTAAATGTGATTCAACATAGAAACTTTAATCTAACAACATTGTGGTACTCAGAGTTTTGGCTCTCTAAGGGCCACTTTTACCAACGTCGGTTAAGTTAACCGATGGTTAAAGTGTCAACCGTGATTGGTTCATTCTGGTCAAAGACAAATGCGATTGGATAATTCCATTGGAATTAACCGTCAGTTAATCTAATCGACGTTGGTAAAAGTGGCCCTAGATGAATATATCTCTAAGAAACCCCCGTAAAACTCCATAATTCGTTAATGCCATAAACTCTAAACCCCTGAGAATTCGATGAAAACAGCCGAGAATCTTGAATGGAGAGTTAATAAGATTGTGACTTCGGAACCTTGTACTTGAGTATCATACATCCAGAACCACATGATCCCACAACCTCATCATCCTATAACCCCATAACCCCGTAACCTCTTCATTCTAAAGATCCAACTGAAAAAGTGGGGTCATAAATAGGATGGGGGATTCATGTCATTGTGACATTAGAATCTCGAAATCAAGCAACCTCTGATGCCACAGCTTTTCACCACAACGACAAACCTGACCGTATAATCCTATAATCCTGAGGATTCAATGAAAAAAGAAGAAGCTCTCTATTGGGGAATCGATTAGATGTTGTCCTTGGGACCTTGTTACCAAATAAGCCTATAGCGCGTAAAACCTATATAAAATTTCTTTCAGGCAATCATAAAAGTGAGAATTATTCGAAGAATTAGTCGCTGAATTGATAGAGAATTACAAGCAACTACTTGATGAATTTAAAATTGCACTTTATCAAATCACATACATTTCCCAGACAATCTTGGAGATTACAACGAAGAACAAGGCGAAAAATTCCACCAATATTGAGCCAGATTCACAAAAAAATGGGGCGCCGATATCAAGGAAGGTGGGATAAGCATATGATGGCAGACTTTGTTGGATGTTGAAGAGGGAACATGTGATGAAGGGCAGAAAGCGTAAAAGAAATCCGTTACATAGGTCGTTCGAAGATAAAAAGGTTCACAAAAGCAAGAGATCTAAAAGAGAAACCTAAGCATACATTACCTGGAAAGATACTCCACTTACGAAGTTATATTCTCATTGAATCCCCAATTGAGATTCCCCAATTTGCTTTTATTGAATTTCCAGAATCACGGGGTTATAGGCTGAAGATTTGCTGTTCAAGGCCTGAGAGGTCTCGGGCTACTCTATTTCAAGATTCCAAGAACATAATCTCATGAATTTTCCTGTTGAGATTCTTCACATTCTTCACATGTGGTAGAAGGTTTGCCTAGAGCGCTATAAGCTTACTTGGTAACGGGAGCGTCCCGTTTGACCACGGTCCCGATTGACCACAGCCACTCACAGCAGCCGGTGCCTAGAGGCTTTCCCCTGTTCAAGCGCTGTGAATAGCTGGTGGTCAATCGGGACGTGGCCAAACGGACCTCATCCCTTGGTAACAAGTCCCTTGGACAACATCTAATTGATTCCCCAATATCTCTTCTTTTTGTCATTGAATCCTCAGGGTTCTAGGGTTATACGGTCAGAAGGTTTGTCGTTAAAAACTGTGGCATCAGAAGTTGCTTGATTCCGAGATTCTAATGTCACAATGACATAAATCCCTTCCTATTATGACCCCACTTTTACAGTTGGATCTTTAGAATGAAGAGGGTTATGGGATTATGGGATGATGAGGTTGTGGAATCATGTGGTTCTGAATGTATGATATTCAAGTTCCGAGATCTCTTAACTCTCTATTCAGGTTCCGAGATCTCTTAACTCTCTATTCAATATTCTCCGCTGTTTTCATCGGATTCCCAGGGGTGAGAGTTTATGGCATTAACGAGTTATGGGGTTTTACGGGGGGAGGGGGGTTTCTTAGAGATATGTGGCCAAAACTGGAGTACCATAATGTTGTTAGATTAAAGTTTCTATGTTGAATCACATTTAGAGTCTGATTTAAATGAGCTGGGTAAGCAATACTAAGATCTAACAGTTTTTTGATGTACTAAAAAAATCCTGACATGCTGGGGCAAAATGGAGGTTAGAGTTCCTTTTTCTTTTTTACTTTTGTAGATTTAGTTCTTTTTTACTTTCGTAGTTTTTTTATCATTTCTGGTTTCATCTTTTGATATTTTCAACGTTTTTTACTATATAAAGCTTTCAACCACTTGCTTAGGCTGCGAAGAGCAAAAACGAATGAAAGGTGACAAGTTTTATTTTGTTGACAGCATTCCAAATCCATTGCTTGTTATTAACAATTTGTGACAAACTTATAACACGAAAAAATGAAAATTAGTTGAAGTAAGCAATATTCCATCAAACAGCAAAGTTTGTCAGGCATGTTATAAACTGAGTAAAAAAACCATGCGTATCATCGCCTCCCTCTGATCAAAATGAGCCTGATTGATCTATCGAAAGGGAATCAATTGCCGATATACGTTTAACTGCAAAGATATTGAAAATCTGATTTCAGTTCCAAACATTTCTTCATGAGCTACTTATGAATTATAAATTCTTAGTTTAATATAATGCCCGTATGTGCAGTAAACATGTAGGCATTATTAACTATTAGCCACTTGTTAAGCAAGTCTCACAAGAAGTGAGTGAAGAGCAGAGAATAGTCAATGATCTCATGTATGAATACTATTAAGAATTGAAAAACAACGACAAACTTGTATTCAATATTGACAAAATTGATTCTATGAACGATGAGACATTTAAAACATGATTTTCTTACGATAAAAAAAATTTCAGCAAATCTGTCGTTTCATCAAAACTTGTGAGCCAAAGCATGTTGCTGTTTTTCTGTGCAAGTTACGTACTGTCCTTTCTAATAACCAACTAGCTTTTTTGTTTGAAGTTTGCAAGCGAACGATTGCCAATTACATTAATTTAGCAAGAGAGGATCTTTATAAGAATTTAGTTCCAAAATTCATTAATTACAACGAGCGCTCAATATTGATCGCTCATAAGGGTGGGCTCCGATAACCCACGTCGCCGATTGGCTAATTTAAAATAAAATTTTCTGATTGGTGGTCCAGTGGAAAAACTCTAAGCACCGGGCGATGTGTGTGGACATATGCTAACTACGCTCATAATACTCCAATGGCAAAAACATTAAAATTCCCGATGATAAAACTTGTAATATATTTTATGCCACCTACACCGTTTTGCACAAAAATCGAAAAATTATGCTGGACAAAAGCAGTTGTGGAGTGAGCAGAAAAAAATGCCACTCGTCAAATCTATGATGGGTTGTTCGCCTGACAGTTGAATACTTTTTGTTCTTGTTTTGACCATTTGACGTAGCTCACAATGATGCAACTACCCAGATAGCCAAACGTGCAAAAGCATGACTGAAACGCGCTGTGATTTTCAATAGTTTAAATATCGCACTGGTATCGTACAATTCAATGTTATAAGATTTTAGTTCCTGCTTCAAATTGTACCACAGTGTCAGCATTAAAACAAAACTGCGTACTGTAACTTTGAAAGCGCATGATGCTGTTACGCGTGTCGGGTTTCGTGCTGAATCTCTGTGCCCGTTCCGAGTCCGCATRTARTTTTTCTCCCRTAYTTAATCGCATTGTCASCACAAAAATTTTATRGTGTGCTGTAATTTTGAAATTGCACGGTGTTTTTACGCGTAACGAGTTTAGTGCAGAAATATTGTATTAAATATATGTGTGTTTAAATTCGTGAAGTCACATGAAACAAATCATGTAAACAGCACGTTAACAGCACGTTGCTGACATAATGTTACGCTTTATAGCTAACACACTGTTACGTTGTAGCAGCACAGTGACGGTATGATAAAAAAATCACAAACTCTCTTTTTGAAATGGCACGCTACACGCACGAGATTGTTACAGCGTGCAAAAATTTTACACGCCGTAACAGAGCCGTGCTGTCACAGGAATTGAATCCTTTATATCGCTCATTTATGCAAAAAGAAATGGTCGGAGTTGAAAAGGAAACCAAAAAGTTCTCT